>APFE030471254.1:0-11731 GCA_000404065.3 Pinus taeda
CCCCACACATTGTGGGGTTTGTCCCTAGCTAGCCGCCACATCTTGTGTCTCTTGTCTTGGCTTGTTTTCTGTCAATCGTTTAATGTTTTATCTACACTTTACTTTATGTACATGTGATTGCTAATCTGTGGAATATAATAAGAAAAATAAGTAAATTGTTATAAGCATAGAACATACCATAACTTAACACAATTTCAGCCTCAAAATGAAAAATCATTTCAACAAAATGATAAGGCAAATAAAAACAAAGGGAAAAAGACTGATAGACATTACCACTTTTGTAATCGAGATGGCCACTTAGAATCCAAATGCTTTAAGAAGATGGAAGCCTTAGAAGCAGTAATGAAGAAGCATGACATCCATTTGGAGCACTCTTCAACTGCAACTTCATCTTCAGGAATAACACTTTTTGCATGTGGTTGTCAAATATCTCGCTCTGGATATGCACTAAATGTATCTTCTTCTTCTAATTCTTATGAGTGGCTCATTGATTCTGAAGCTTCTTATCACATGGCCAAAAACAAAGCCATGTTTTCTTCTTTAAATGATTGTAACACCAAAAATATATATGTTGGTGATGATAGATCTCTTATTGTTGTAGGGACTGGAACTATTCATCTAGACAATGGTCAATTTAATGATGTATTATGTGTTCCAAGCTTATCCTACAACCTTCTATCTGTATATCAGATAACTCATTCAGGTGAAGATAAAATTGATGAATTTTCACTTCACGATGTTGTAATTAAGGACCTAAGAGATCTTATACAGATTTTAGCTACTGGCATTGCTGATGATTCTACAAGGTTGTAAAAGTTTAACAACTTTGGGTCATCAAATCTTCCCTTGGTATTTGTTGCTCATAATGATGAAGTGAGAAAACTTTTGCATGAGTGATTTGGTCACTTAAACTATCACTCCCTTCAAAATCTATGTAAAGAAAATATGGTGACAAGTCTTCCAATGGTATCTTGCAGAGATTGTGTTTGTTCCAGATGTGTATTCGGAAAACATCATCGGGATAGTTTTGAAAAAAGTGCCTCTTGACATGCCTTAGACCCTTTACAACTTGTGCATAGTGATTTATGTGGTCCACTTCCAGTTGTTTCATTCTTTGCCTACAAGCATTTCTTAACTTTCATTGATTATTTCTCCAAACGCACTTGGGTATACTTCTTAAAACTCAAGAGTGAAGTATTTAACATGTTTTTGGCCTTTAAGGCCTTTGTTGAAAAACAATCTGGACATCAAATTCTTAAGCTAAGATTTGATAATGGTGGAGAATATGTTAACAACAAATTCATCAACTTTTTCACTGAGAATGGAATTCAAATGCAGCATACGGTTCCATATACTCCACGACAAAATGGTGTAGCTGAAAGGAAGAATTGCACCTTAAAGGAAATGGCTAATTATATCCTTCAATCTAAAGGACTTAGTCTTAATTTTTGGGAAGAAGCAATTAACTCTACAAATTACATAGTAAATCGCACTCCTACTAAGGTTTTAAAGAATATCACTCCAGAAGAAACATGGAGCTCAATTAAACCAGATGTAAGTCTCTTTCATGTTTTTGGAAGTGAAGCATGGGCCCATATTCCAGATGAGAAACATAAAGCTTTAGAACCTAAGAGTGAAAATTGTATTTTTGTTGGATATTCTGAAGATGTCAAAGGATATAGACTTATTCCACTTAAGTCCAAAAATGTTATCATTAGAAGAGATGTAAAGTTTGTTGAAAATATATTGGCCTACGAGCCTAGTTTAGTGGATGTGCCCCTCTCTTTATCCCTTCTACTTCTGAAAATATTTCTTCTTCAGATGATGATAGTGAGGATGAAAATCCTCTCCCAGCTTCTCAGGATCCTCTTTCAGCTCCTCAGCTTCCAAAATGGGTTTGTGCTACTCAAAATGCAACAGGTGCTCTTGCCAGTGGTCCCACAGATCAACAACATACACGTTCTCAGTTTGATAGAGCCTTTTGTTTACTGGCTCAAGCTTCAACGAATTATGATCCTGACATCTTTGCAGAAGCTTTAGGCCATCTAGATTGGGATGCAGCTATGAATGAAGAATATTGTTCATTATTGGAAAATGATACATGGGATCTTGTTCCTCTTCCAAAGGGATGAAAACTTGTTAGATGCAAATGGGTTTACAGAACCAAGTATGGACCAGATAGAAAAGTTGATAAACATAAATCTCGTCTTGTTGCTAAGGGTTTTCACAAGTTGAAGGCATTGACTATACTAAAACCTTCTCCCCTATTGCCAAAATGAACTCTATCCGCCTTGTTCTTTCCATTCTTGCCTCTTTTAAATGGGAAGTCCATCAAATGGATGTTAAACTTGCCTTCTTACATGGGGACATGCATGAAGAAATCTATGTGGAACAACCTACTGGCTTTATACAAACAAATTCCAGTATTGTATGTCAGCTTAAGAAATCCCTTTATGGTCTCAAGCAAGCCCCTTGGGCTTGGTATGCCAAATGGATAGCTTTCTTTTAGAAGCTGGCTTTTCTAGGTGTCATTCTAACAATACTGTTTGTTAGTCCTTATAATCTCCTAGGTTGAAAAGGAAATCGACAAGGATAACCTCAAACCACTTCAGCTTAGTCGCTAGCCCTACTGAGCATGAGAGGGATCTCTCTAAGTCTCTTATCAGTGATATGACTTTAAAGTAAATGAATTTTAGGCTAGATATGTGTATTTGTTTGTGAAATTTTGGTTTTTTAAGGATTTGTTGAACTTAGGCTTTGGAGCCACGAGTAGGTTTAGGCTGTGGGAATACAGGAGCAAACATAAGAAGGAGCTGCATGTCAGAAGCCATGGTCTAATTTAAGTATTTTTTAGTGTAATATAGAGGATATAGTGTTGAAGAAACTAATGAGCATAAATAAACATGATTTCATTAGCTTAGGAAGACAAAAGACATAACTATGAAAACCAGATAACAGAGCTTGAAAAACAAGAATTCTGAGTATTTTATCACAAGGCATTCATAGAAAGAAGAGATATAATGTAGATAAAGATGTTTATACCATGAGAAAACAAAACGAATGAAGTACAAGCACCATGAACTCACTGGGCTAGAGTTCCTTGAAAATCGCTGCAACCTGTATTTGCAGCATTCATAGAAAGAAAAGACTTTCCCACTTTCTTGGAAAATTCTCCATGGATGCCACCGGATTTCTCCACCTACACCATGGCAAACAAGCATGGATGCCACTGGATTTCTCCACCTACACCATGAGGAATTTTCATGTATCTTAGTCTGTTAGGATTTACCACAATCCACACCAAATCACTAGGCCCTAAACTGAGACCCACTCTCTAGTATTTACCTCATATCCCAACTTGGGATTACTAGGCCCAATGGGGAGCAATCCACCTGTTGGCTTTACCATATATGCTACCATTCACCGATAAGGATTCCTAGGCCCACTGAGGCAACATAATCTTGGCTTTACCACAACCCATATTCTAGCTCAGGAGTTACTAGGCTAGTGGCTTTATTGTAATCAAGTTTAGGGACCACTAGGCCATTTTCTCTATCATTCAGACATCCACCTCACTCAACTTCAAATCCGTCCGACAATCTAGCTTAACCAAAACATGAGAACCCCATCACACCATGGCTATCTGCAAATGGCAAGGCTAGGCTGAAAACACTGTCACACGTAGCAAAACACATGCCATAATAGAAACATTACTGTATGAAATACCATGCATGCCAAATATAGCAATAAAAATACACATGAAAATCGATACCTGTAAAGAATATTGTTGTAGTTTTTTGATCCTACTCTTCCTTGCTTGATCTCTACTTCCTCTTACCTTCTTTCGCCTTTCTTGATCCAATGCCAAAATGCTCCAAGAAAAATCTAAGTGTCCAAGAGTGAGAGAGAGAGAGAGAGAATAATGAGACAGCTCCAAAACTGAACTAACAAAAGGTTACAAACTGATCCTCAGAAGCCATTTTATCAATTAGGCCTTTATTTTCTTCATTTCCCATTATTTTCCTTCATTTTCCTCCTAGCATGAAACCTGTGACCTTTCACCTTCCTCTTCTCCTAATTTCCATTATTTTCATAAATAAATATGCTAAAAATTCCATTTTACCTTTCCAAATCCTTAGCCATTGCCTTTGCCAATTTCCTTTAGCCATGCTAAACCTGAACACCCACACTAGGATGTTTTTCCCAAGATTCATCTTGGAATAGGTGTCCCATCAACTATGGTTATTATTTTTGTCTTTATTAACTTTTATTACTTGGAATTTTCACCAGGACTGTTACAAACCCCCCCTCTTGGGGGACACCATCCTTGGTGTTCAAACACACCTAATATACCTTAGCAAAACCACTGAAAAACAAACATACTGCCCATGGAGCTTTATAACATAGCTCGATGTAGTATTTACAATGATCACCCTGTTAAGAAGAAAACCAACATGACAACATAACATGCATAACATCATAATGACATGACACCCATACTTCTTATTGGATCTTTATAACATAGCTCATGGTGGTATTTACATCCATCTACATATGTACATATACCAAAACATCACCAAACATGTACCAAAACATATACCAAAACACCATACAAAAATTGCTTTGCATCATCCAGTAGACAATGAAGGGTACATAGCCTGCATGTGATTTTCCCTCTCCCATGTAGCTTCATCGGGCCAAAAGTGCTTCCACTTCACTTTAACCTGCTTGATTTCTTAGTTTTAGAGCATGAGCACCTTTTTATACAATATACACTGAGGCTTCAGCTCGAATTCTCCATCTAGTTCCACCTGCAAAACAAACATGTTAGTCACATGATCAACATCTTTAACATACTTCTTAAGCAATGACACATGGAAAACATCATGGAATTTCACTATCAGAGGCAGTGCAAGTTGATAGGTTACCGGCCCAATCCATACTGAAGGGTTAGCAAAACTATAGTGCTAGCTTGGCACATGATCCAATCTATAATGAGCTCTTCTTTGGTTTGATGGGAAAGTACACCTATTCCCCAACCTGGAACTCCTTGAAAAACATGTTCTGATCTACATAGCTCTTCTACCTATAATGTGTTGCCTTTATATTCTTCTTTATAACCTACATTTCCTTGTACATGTTTGATCTAATCAACACCCTGTTAACTAGATCGCTCCAATTGATGAGAGTATTGAAACTCTACCCAACAATGCCTCAAATGGACTCACCCTCAAAGATTCCTAATACCTATTGTTGTAAACGAACTCTACCAGTGGAAGATACTCTTCTAACTTTTGTTGCTGATGCATCATGTACATCCTCAACATGTCCTTCAATATCTTGTTGACCCTCTCTATCAGTCCGTCTACCTACGGATGATAAGTGGTACTGAAGGTCAACTCTATGCCCAAACTTGCAAATAACTCCTTCCAAAACTTGGAAGTGAACTTTGCATCCCTATCTGACACAATATTCTTCGGAACACCATGCAATATGACCACATCTATAATGAATATCTATGCTACATTGCTAATTGAGAATGTAGACTTCACTGGAATGAAGTGTGAAACCTTTGTCAACCTCTCCACAACAACCATGATGGAATCATGTTTTCTCACTGTCCTCGGAAACCCTGTGATAAACTCCATGGAAATGACCTCCAATTTCCACTTTGGAATCAAAAACAAATATAGCATTCCCCTTGGATGCTTACACTTTTCCTTCATACGCTAAAAATTGAAACACCTAGCCACAAACTATGCTACATCCTTCTTTAGATTTGGCCAATAATAAAATTTCTTCACTGTGGTTAATGTATTCTGGTAGTCTGCGTGACCTGAATATGGTTTTGTATGAAACTCCCTCAAGATCTATTGTCTGGAACATATATCATGTCTCTACATCTAACCAATCCATATATTATAAGACAATAGTCCACATCCTATGCTTCTGTACTTGTACCTATACTCTACTGCAACCTCTACACAATATCTATATACTTGACATCCTACTGACCTGCCTACAAGATCCTATCCTGTAAGTCTATCCCATAGGAGCTAATAGTTGTTAAGTGATTTTCCTGTACCCGCCTACTAAGAGCATATACCACCTTGTTCTCCTTTCCTTGTACTTGATCTCGAAGTCAAACTCATTGATTGTGACAAACCATCTAACCTATTGGGCATTTAGATTCGGTTGGTCAAACAAATACCTCAAACCAATGTGATCACTCATTAGCAAAAAACTCTTGCCAAGAAGATAGTACCTCCACATCTTCAATGCATGTATAATCACTTCTAACTCAAGATCATGTATCAGGTAGTTATGCTCATGCTTGTTTATTTTTCATGACTCATAGCATACCACCTATCCATCCTGCATAAGGACTCAACCAAGTCTTCTATTGCAAGCATATGTACATACTACAAACTCCTTGTCCAGATCTGCAATCTTTAACACTAGAGCATGTGTCAACAACTTCTTAAGCTGCTCAAAACTAGCCTCACACTCCTCAGTCTAGTCAAATTTCTTACCTTTTCTCTACAATGATGTAATAGGATAATAAATCTATGAGAAGTCCCTGATGAACCCTCTGTAATAGCCTTCCAACCCCATGAAATATTTCACTTCATCCACATTTCTAGGATCTATTTGCTCCATGATGGCCCTTATCTTTTCTAGATCTACTGCAATTCCCTCCTTGAAGACAACATGTCCCAAGTAATGTGCCTTAGTTTAAAAGAAAATACACTTTCTGAGCTTAGCATACAACTAATTCTCTCTCAACAACCTTAACATTTCTGCTAAATGATCGACATGCTCTTCCTCATTTTTAGAATATACCAATATGTCATCAATGAACACAATAAAAAACTTATCCAATACTAATGTAACACACTATTCATCCAGCACACAAATGTGGCTGGAGAATTAATCAAAACAGAATGGAATTATGACAAACTCATAATTCCCATACAAGGTTCTAAATGCGGTCTTGTAGATGTCCTCTTATTTGATGCATACCTGATGGTATCCAGATCTCAAGTCGATCCTAGAGAACATTGTTGCTCCCTTCAGTTGATCAAAGAAATCATCATTCCACAGTAACGTGTTGTTGTTCTTGATGGTCACTTTGTTCAATTGCATGTAATCAAGGCACAATATGAGAGTACCATCTTTCTTCATCACAAACAATACTGGTGCACCCCAAGGTGATACACTTGGTTTAATGTATCCCTTGTCCAACATTTTCTTCAACTACAATTTCAACCCTACCAATTTAGGTGTACTCATCATATAAGGTGATTTTGATGCTAGAGTTGCCCCTAACACTAACTCAATAGAAAATTCTACTTCCCTGTGAGGTGGAAACTCTGAAATATCCTCAAGAAACACATCCTAGAGTTAATGTAGAATTGGGTACTTTCTCAAAACATCTGCATCCTCAACTTCCTTACCTTTGTCACTAGAAATATGTATGTCAAATAACACACACCCTTTCCTGTGACTGTGCTTTTCCTGCACAGTTTTCACCATCCTAACTAATGTGGCTTTCTTCTTTCCCTGTAAGACTCTTGGTTCCTCATTTTCATCCACACACTCAATTTCTTTGTCATAACAATCTACCTTGGTTATATGAAGATACAACCAATCCATGCCCAACAACATACTATATGATCCCAATGGTAATACATTCAAATGTGTTGTGGTAGGCATACCATTCAAATCAAATGCACAAGCTCTTACCCAATGATGAAGTCGCTTCTTTGTACTTGTAGCCAACTGCACTAACTAAGATTCTGCATGAAATTCCTTACTCAAGCCATGCTTATCCACCAAGTCACGACTAACATAACTATAATTAGATACAGGGTCAATCAAAATAGAAATAACATGATCACAAAGCTTACCGTCCATCTCAATGATAGATGCCTAATGGTCTACCTGTTTGTTATCCAATGCTGCATAAATATGACGAACGCTCTAGCCAACATCCCCAATAGCATGTGCCTCCTGCACACTATATATCTGAGGCCTACCACCTTTATTTTGTGGACAATCTCTCATAAGGCACTCCTTTTCACATGTCCAACACTCGAATCGACCAGTACCATCACCTTTATGTTGCTGATGTGACCCATATCCCTCTCTATATATATTTAATCTCTTTTGTGGTCCCACATTTTCTTTCTCATCTACATTTTGAGGCCTTTCTTTTTTCAGTTTCCATTTACCTTTACCTTTATCTTTTTCTTTCCATCCTTGTTGGGATTCATTCTTATGCTTTGATTGTTCATAGAAATACTTCAATTTCTCAATAACTTCCTCAAGTGACCAATGCTAATCATGCTCAATCCAATCTCTAAATTCTAATGGAAATCCACTGACAAATCGTTGAATTTTAGCCTTATCATATTTAAGATATGGTACATAACTCAATAGCTCCATGAAATTAGTTGTGTACTCTTCATTTGTCATTGATCCCATCTTTAACTCGTAGAATTCTTTGGCCTTACTATCGTAGTACCTTTCTAACAAGCACTTCTTCCTGAAAATCCTTTGGAACTCATGCCATGTCAAGTCATCTATCCTGATGTCTCTAACCCACTTCACATTTTCTCACCAGATGTTTGCTTTACCTCTTAGGCTAAAGATAGCTATTTTGGCCTTCATATTATCTGTGTACTCATGCAACTCAAATAATTTCTTCATCCCAAGTATCCAAGCCTCTACATCTTCCGTCTTCTTCACATCTCCATCAAAAGTAGGTGGATTTACTTTCTTAAACTCATCTGGGAAGTATCTCCTATCACTCCTGCTGTAAGGATGGTAACAATGACAATCATGATGCCTATCATACCTAGAACTAGAATAATACATGTATCGATCACCTCTCCTATCCTAAGTATCCAACGATCTCCCATCTCTAACTGTGTCATCTCTATCCAACCTGTAACCTCCATGAGACATACTCCCATGTGCCCCATTCTTTTTTCCTCTTATCCATGACTCATCCAAAGTGGCCCTTGTCATTGTAATTCTAACAAACTTTGAATAAGTATAGCATAAACCTCTACTTATTTCTCTTGTGCCTATATGATTTTGTCATTATCTATCTTGCAACTCCTTATTTCTTCCTTAAAGCTTCTCAATGTGTCTGCCAAATCAGAAGAGTTCCTAACACCACGCTACTCATATGATTCATAGGGATATTCTTTGTATTTTACCATCTTGTTAGTCATTTTTATCTCTTTCCTACAAGGCATACTATGTCAACTAAACCAAATTACAAAAAAACCAATGTACCTTAGCATAATTCGGGGAGGATATCTCATCTGCAAGATCATTGAATCAGTGTGATACATGTATAACATAATCATAACAACATATGGAAATATAATACATAAGCATGTAACCATGTAAGCATGAAACCATTAGACTATTTAGAGTCCATGCATCAATTCATGACCATATCAACTACACATACCATGACCTTATGCATGACAAAAATAACCATACAAATGTATACTGACAATACACAAGCATAAACAACATGTAGCCAATCATACACTCATGATGACACACTTCATAACAACAACATCCTCTTTCATATGGCAACATCACTACAACCATCAATGAAACCATGCATATGCAAGAAGCCCATAGACCACAAGAATGATTAACACACGTATAAAAGACATGAATTCATGACAAATACACCGCCCATCCAATCCGAGGGGTGAACCATATGCCCTGGTACCATTATGTACCACCCTCCTCCCACATCTACCCAAGTAACCGTCCAACCGGGGTAAACATGTGACAATATGCTACTATGATTAGATTCAACCTCCTATGTGACCTTAATGAAGTGGAATCGATGGAAACATAACATAAAGGCCTTAAATATTAGCTACAAGACTCCAAGGAACCATCCCAGCCACTTAGGTAGCTAACCCCCGGGTCCCATTGAGTTTTTATACCACTTGACCCTCTGACGCTCCCATGATATGGACCTAACAACATGTAGGAGGCTTTGGATTCTCTCATGCCAATGCATGCTAAGGTCCAGGGACTATTTTTCCAAGTGTTGTGCCAACATCCTCGAGATTTGAGCCACTTTTTTAGGCCCATAGCCCAGGTCACTACCATTAATTCAATGACACCTTCATAATAGAGAGATAACATGGAAAAAATGATGATGAAAATGTAAATATTTGAACAATCGCTTAACCGAACCCCCACTAGCCATAGATATTTTGTCAAACATGTCACAAATAGGTAATCTACAAGTGTAAACAACATATTTAAGCATAGAGGTCTCATACTTATCTAATAATCACTATGAAGCATTGTTCCCTTATATAATTTGTTTCATTATCATCTATTAGGTCATAGATACATTTTTCATTCATCTACAAGTAAAAACATGATGAGATCCATACATAGCCATTATCATAAAACACATACGTAATCAACATAATAGCAACAGAAATACCAAGGAAATCACAACCATATGATCCACATATAAACGAGTATAATACTCATAGAAATAGAAGGAGAAATGACATATTGATGATGCAAAATCCAAACCCAAGATGGGACTACTACGTTTCACTCGACCATATAATGGGATAGCCAGATCCCTATTCAATCATTCACCATGGGTATTTTTTCAGATAATTTATTTGAAGATGATCATGGTTCAATTATCAGCAAAGGCTTCGCTAAAAATCAAGACTCTTATCCTTCTGATAAGGAAACAAACTCTAAGAAACAACCAGGAAATACTCAGATAAAATTATTATAAATTTAGAGTATGATCCAATCAAATATTTGAAGAAATGAAAAACCAACATCTCACTATTTGAGTTGCTTAAAATTCGTATAATACAGAAAAAAAGTTCAACAACATTTTGCTATAAATTCTAGTAAAAAAAATATGCTCCTAATGGGAATGTATCTAGTTTTGAAAAGTCTTGAAGTGATCATTTTCATATTTTAAAGTGAATTTTAGAAAATCCTCCTCCACAGAAAAGGAAACTACCTCTTTCTTTCTTACTTTTGATATTTTTAATCATAATCTTCATAATTGCACAATAGATTCGGGAGCCTCCTCAAATGCCATGCCTCTCTCTATATGAATGAAAATTAATGCCCAAATTAAACCATCGTAGACAAATATTTTACAACTTGATAGAACTAATGCGAAAGTGGTGGGAGAACTGACTCATGTGTTGATAATATTTTCCTGAGATCACAAGTTGATAAGATTTTCTTCAGATCACAGAGTTCATCAAGAAATTGATATAATTGTTTCGACATACTAGAATCATATGGTTTGTTCATAAGTTGAGACTAGATGCAACACCTTAAAGAGTATATAGATAGAAACTTAACTCACTTATGGTTACCCTGGAAGGGGGGATCTAATAATATTAGAGTTAATAGAGAATGATATATGAAGCATATTTCTACTGATATTGATGGTCTGAATGAACCATGTATGTTTAATGATTCTTTAACTATTGATTTATTTTTCAAAAAAATATATATTGATATCTCTCCTTTTACTAATAGTGAGTAGAAATATGAACTTTTCACTGTTCACAAATTAGTGACAACTTGTTAAATTGGCAACTAGGGCCAAACTCCATGTGGGTCGGCTTATTTATGGTAGCTGATATTTTTATTGGATCCCTCTCGTCGAGAGGTGTAGGATTGATCCAAA
>APFE030471257.1:0-12415 GCA_000404065.3 Pinus taeda
AGTGCTAAGTGAACTATTCAAAAAATCATGAGAAATTAGTCAGTTACGACTACCTCTCATGGAAATGGTCATACGTGAATGACTTACTTACCGCAGTTGAATCCCAAAATGATATCTAGTGTATAATCATCCTATTGACGAACTTGTTTTGACCATTACTTTGGGGGTGGAAATTCGTGGACTTAATCAGCTTGGTATCCAACATTGACAAGAGATTGACCAAAATTTACTTCGGAACCTGATGTCCTGATCTGAGATAATGGACCGTGGGATCCCAAAATGAACCCACACTCGTTCAAAGAAGAGCTTAGTAGTGGCTTCTACTGTGATACTCTTCTTGAAGGCCGCCAGAATGGTCATCTTAGAGAACCTATTGATGACCATGAAAACACAGTCGTTGCCATGCTTAGTATAAGCAAGGTCCGACATGTAACCCATGGAGATGGATTCCCATGGCTGACTAGGAGTAGGAATAGGAGTATATAGACCTTGCTTCTTGATGGTCAATTTGGAAATGGTGTAGATAGTGCAAGATTTGATGTACTTCCCAACATTTAGTCAAAGGTTCAGCTAATAAAAATACTTCTGCAACACTACCACTATTTTATCTACCCTGAAATGTCTAGTAACCCAACTGTAGTGCGCCTCATCTTGCCACGCTCACTTGAAGGAACATAGAGGTGTCCTAGATGGCATAACAATGCATCTTGTAGTTGAAAATTTGGAACTTGCTTGCCTTCTAGGAGCATTTGGTATGTGTTGTTGCCAAATTCTAGATCGTGCTTGTAAGGATGTGGCCACCAAGAATTCTTGTTCCCACAAGAGTCGAGCACAATGGTCAGTGCCATGATTGGTGGTCAACTGAGGTAGTATGCAACATTGTTGGTACTACCCTTCTTGTACTTAATGTTTAAATGGAATTGTTGCAGGTATGTGGGCCATTTTTGATGGAAATCATTCTGAAACTTCCCTTGTGTCTGTATGAACTACAGGGGTCGGTGGTCTGTGTGGATGACCATTTCCTTCCCCAGAATGCAATTCTTCCATTGTTAGCAGGCTTGCATAATGGAATAAAACTATTTTTCATAGGTGGGATATTTTCGGATTGTGTTTGTAAGTGTCTCACTACGATATGCCACTAGATGCCCCTATTGAGTAAGAACTGCACCAATAGCATAGTCGGAGGCATTTGTCTCGATCTGAAATGGTTGTTGCAGGTCTGGTAATGTGATCACTTCTGTTGAGTAGAGGTAATGCTTCAACTCAGTAAATGCCTTCTATTCAGATTTGGACCAAAAGAACTTTGCTTTCGCTCCTCCCTTGGTGACTTGGCTCAAAGGCCAAGTGATATGAGAGAACCCCAACACGAACCTACGATAGAAGTTGGCAAGGCCTAGAAATCTACAGAGCTCTATTAGAGTGGTTGGGGCTCGCCAATCCCAAATAACTTGTATCTTGGTTGGGTCCACATGCACACCCCACTCATAAATTATGTACCCTAGATATTGAACTTGGGTCATACCAAAAGCGCATTTATCCAAATTGGCACAGAACTTGTGTTGTCATGGGATTTGGAGGACCTGTCGAATATGGTGGAGGTTTTGTTCCCAACTCTGGCTCAAGCTTAGAATGTCAGCCAAATACGCCACCATGAATGAGTTGGTGAAGGGTCATAAGATGTCGACCATCAGCCTCATGAAGGTTCTGTGGGAATTCATCCACCTTATACTCACATTCAATCCCATTCAAGCTTATAGGAATTACTATTCACACATTTCAACTTATTCAATTTTTTTCCACACAATTTAACATGTCTTCAAATAAAAGAACTCATATGGAGGGGGAATTAAACCTGCTAGCTACCACTAGAGCTATTGTCCTTTAACAACCTTCTTAACATTTTAACTCATAAATAAACATTAAAGAATCCTATTGAATCTATTACCTTCTTAAGGTTTGATAGACTATATAAGCCTTAATGGGCATCATAGTCATTGTCATTATACATCCAAATTATCATTTCACTCCTCTTAATATTATTATAATAATACCATAAATTTTTATTTTTATTTTTATATATAATAATTCAAAAACTCTATAATTAATCTTTTATTTTTTAAAATTTCATATTACTATTAATTTATCGGTAGATTATTGCTTTAATAATAATTATCATTTTTTTTTTAACATGATCGAGTACTTATCTATTATAAAAAACTGCTGATAATAAGAGCTGTTACAAGAAGTGGAGAGAGAGGAAGAGAAGTCCAAAATGGGTGCGCAGAACCTGACTTCTTGGGAGTAAACTTAAGACTGATATACTGAAATAAAAAATGGCTATATTGCCTTACAAAGAGCCCTGCTAGAAAGCAAAATTTGCTGGCCATGAGATTGTTTACCAAAACTGGTTGACGGAGTCTTCCATCTGAGGTTCCTTCTTGATGCTTGCTCTGGTTGAAGCCTCAGCTTGCATGGTTTGAGTGATGTTTTTAATGTGAGAAATGGCCTCTTCCATGTGGTTACATTTTTCTTTCAGACTCTCTATTTCAGCTCGTTGTTTTTCCAATTTTTTCCTCTTGGAACAACTGTCAGCCTGAAAGTCTTCCTTGAGCTCGTTAAAGTGCTTGATGAACCTGGCAATCATGAAGCAGTGTTGTTTGCAGAGCGTGCAAGTGTTGTTGCCAAGGACGCGATCCAGCGGGTTCTCAGTTGGTTCACTGCCTGCCTGATTCTCATTATGCAGTCTATTCTCTGAGGCCTCCGCCATGTCTGAGGAGAAGAGCACAGCCAAGAAGGAACAGAGGGTCAGCAACAAGTGAGCCTGTGGAAAGCAGGAATTATACTTGGGTCCTTTCGGGAGGAGGCGCGCTTCAGAGTTGGTCCAGGGGCTGCCTCGCTTGATGCCGATCTTCTAGATCCGGGGGAGAGGGGGTCGTGCTGCTGAGATGGGCTGGGAACGGCCGCTGTTGCTGCCAAGCTCCGGAGGCAAGTCGATAGGTTCAGAATCTTCCCTTTGCTGTCGAAGATAGATGGGAGGGGGGAGTTTATAGAACGACTGAGAGGGCTGGATGAGCAGGAGATACTGAAGGAGATCATGTATTTGGACATGCTCGAGATCCTCCATGAAATCTTTGGTGCAGTCGGAAGAGATTACGAAGGGACTTGTGCCAGATTTCTCAGAGATGGGATCATGAGGAGCCAGACGGGATCGGGTTTCAAGAGTTGGCCAGTCAACATGCTGGGAGGAATAAGGCACACGGTTCACGAGGGAGCGGGGTGAAGTTAGATAGTCTAGGATGAAGCAGAAAGGATCTGAATAAGCATGATCGCTGAGGTGACTTAGGTTCAGAGGCGTACTGGAGGTGCTATTCTGAAGAGTTGTCGGGCCAGCTGATCTACTAAGGAATTGCTTTATCATAGATGTGATCATTCTCTCTGATTTGTCCACTCTACCTGCTGACGGCCTTGGAGGTGAAAAAATTTGCTTCTGTGTTGTTTTCCCTTAAGACATGCTTAAACGTCGTGTCGCCCAAAGTTCTGAGATTGTGCTGAAACCTGAGCTTTATGTTGCTGAGAATGGCTTTGTTAAAGTCTGCTCCTGAGACCAAGGCTTCTATAATGATGACAGAGTCCCCCATGATGATAGGATTTCTGATTCCCAGCCTGTTCAGAATGGAGGTACCGAGAAGGAGGCTGTACGCTTCCGCCACATTGTTAGAGGCTTTCCCCAATCCCCATTCGTAGCTAACAATAGTTTTTCCTCTATGGTTTTTAATGATGCCCCAGCTCCAGCTTTCCCTGGGTTGTGCTTGGAGGCTCCATCAAAATGTAAAGTGGGACGCTTCTGATCTGAAATCCATTGATTGACCTCTTCCTTGGATCCTCTGAGTTTCCAATGTATCCTTTTCTTGTGAGCTTTTGTTTGTGGGTGTTGAATGTTGGTGTAACTGAAGCTAAATTTGTTGTACCATTCCATCTCTGCTTGCTGCCAACTTGACTGATCTGGGAGAGCGATGAAGTTGGTGCTAATTGTTTCTGAGATGATGGCTATTGTTTTAGCTAGGATGCTGGCAATGATTGGCTTTTTGTTGTTGAAGACATAGTTATTCCTAGCTAACCATATTTGCCAGCATAAAGTGGCTGGAATGCATTTCCACAGTCGGTTGATATTTTGTTTTCCTTTTCTGGGAAAGGGATAACATTTCTCCTAGTTTTTCTGAAGAGAGGAGATCTGATCGAAGCTTTCACTGATTGCCATGGGGTTTATCACTTGTTTCCAGCAGCTTTGGGCGAAGGGACAGAGGAGGAAGATATGTTGTATGGTTTCCTCCTCTGCACAGCAGAAGCAACATCTTGAGGGACCCAGGATTCCTCTTTTCCTTAGATTCTCAGCAGTGAGGGTCTTGCCTTTGAGGAGAGTCCAATTAAAATGTTTGATCTTTGGTAGACACTCTGATTTCCAGGGAGTTTTGTGAAGATTCCAGTTTGCTATTTGAGCAGTTTCCTGTAAAATTTTGTACCCCTCTTTAACCGTGAATTTTCCTCCACTAGGATCCCAAATATACCTGTCTTCGACCCCTGAATTTGTAGGCGCAGAACCAGAGAGGGAGCTATTGAGATTGGACCAGAGATCCCTGAGGTCGTTGGGGAGATGAAGATCTTTCCAGTCTTGCCAGTTGTTATGGTTCCAAGTTGAAATGTCAAATAAGGTGGTTAAGTTTCTTTCATCCATCCAGATCTGGAGAGGTCAGAAAGCTTGAAGAAGATTCCTCGGCTTAGAGCCCATAATTCTGTCTGACCAAATATTAATGTTCTTACCATTTCCAGGGAATTTGGATGTGTTTTCTCTGAATTGAGGAAGCACTTTTTTGATAAGTTTCCACACTGGGGTGCAGGGTCTTTCAACTATTGGCTCGGAGAGAAGGTTAGAGTTTGGGCCACTGAGATATTTCCTTTTTATGACCTCCACCCACCACGATCCTTTGCCAGTTAGAATTCTCCAAATCAATTTAAAACCCAAGGCCCGATTGGAGAGGCTCAGGATTTTGATAGATAGACCACCTTTTTCATATGGTAAGGTTACCTGATCCCATTTAACAAGACTAAATTTCTTGGTCTCCTGTTTTCCTCCTTGCCAAAGGAAACTTCGGAAGATGATTTCCATGTGTTTATGAATGCTTGCCGGAGCCATAGTGACCGCATATTGGTAGATTGGGAGAGCTGAGAGGATAGCCTTAATAGGGATCACTCTGCCTGCCAAGTTCAGCCAAGAAACTCCCCAACTCAGAAGGAGGCCTCTCATTCTTTCGATGTGTTTGACCCAAATCTTTGCCTTGACTGTTTCTTTAGCTAGAGGCAGACCTAAATAAGAGAAGAAACTCCAGTTCCTTTGCACTGGAATGTCCAGGATCAGGGATATTCTTTGTTGGATTTGGAGAGGAACATTCCAGGTGTAGATCTTGCATTTTCTATTGTTCATCTTTCCTCCTGAGACTGCTAAGAAAGCGTCCAGCACTTTCTTGAATCTTTTTGCCATTAGACTGGAGGCTCCCCCAATGAGAAGGGTGTCATCCGCGAAGAGCGAATGATTGATCTCTTTGGTCCCTCTTTCAATCCGGATTCCGGTGATCTCTTTTTTTCTTCAGAGGTTTTCTAAATGAATACTCAGAGTCTCAGCAATAATAATGAATAAGAAGGTGGAGAGGGGGCACCCTTGTCTCAACCCTCTAGAGCTTCTGAAATAATTGCTGGGGCGTCCATTGATCAGAGGAGCAGTCCAAGGGTTGGAGATGCACCCGTTGATAATACTTATGAAGTTTTTTGAGATCCCGAATCTTTGGAGAGTTTCTGTTAAGAAGGAGTGATCAACTCTATCAAAGGCGTTTGCCATGTCCAGTTTGATTATCATTCCTCTTTCCCCTCTGTTGAAGCTGTTGTGGATGGCTTCTTGAATCAGGATGACATTGTCAGTGATTTGCCTACTTGGTACAAAACCTCCCTGGTTCTCAGATATTAAGTGAGGGAGAAGTTTTTTGAGCCTGTTGGCTAGAATTTTGGTTACAATCTTGTAAGAGACGTTACAGAGGGATATGGGACGGCATCTGTCAAAGGAGAGGGGATTAGTTTCCTTGGGAATAAGAGCTATGTGCGAAGACTTGGTATTTTCTCCCATCTTGTGGTTTTGGAATACATTCTTGACCATCCGCACAAAATCTTTTTTGATTGTTTCCCAATGATTTCGATAGAAGGCAACCATGAATCCATCCGGTCCCAGGGCCTTATCCTGCTGCATACTTAAGGTTGCTACTCGGATTTCCTCTTCTGTGATGTCCTGGTCCAGTTCTTTATTCTGAGCATCTGAGATTTTGCTCTCTACTGCACTGAGGAATTCGCTGCTGTCCATTTGCTGAGGAGCAATAGAAAGGAGAGTTTTGAAGTGGTTGTGAGCTGCTTCCTTGATTTCCTCTTGGTCACTAAGCTGTTTTCCCTCTACCTCTATTTTGTCTATCTGGTTTCCAGCTCGCCGGAGCTTTATAATGTTATGAAAAAAAGAAGTGTTTTTGTCTCCAGATTTCAGCCAAAGACAACGGGATTTCTGCCTTTGATCCTCTTCCTCAGCTCTATTCTGGCGATAGAGTTCCCTGTACATTTCTTTTTCATGGTCTAAGTCTTCACTTGTGTATTGGATATTTTCTTTAGCCTTATTCCACTTCTCCATCTTCATGAGTAAGTCTGATTTTTTTTTGTTTTCCAAAATCGCTGCTTCTTTTTCCCATTGTTTGATGACTGATCTTAGCAATTTTAGCTTTGTTTCCCATACATAGTAGGGTGACCCGTTTACTTCCTTGGCCCACTGGTTTTTGATGAGAGTGCGAAAGTCTTCATGTAGGTCCCAAATTTTGTTATACTTGAAAGGGAGAGGTCCCAGATTTCTACCTTTGTCCAAATTTAGAATCACAGGTTTATGGTCAGAGGCCGAGGCGTGGATTAAATGACTCTTAATGGACTGAAAACTTGCAGCGATTCCTTCCTGGAGTAGAAATCTATCCAGTCTCTCTTTAATATTAGATAAGCCAGTTCTTTTGTTGCTCCAAGTATATTTTCCATTGGATAGGGAAATGTCCATCAAATTGTGTGACTGAATTATGGATTCTAGCATGTCTCTCGAGGGGTCTGCGTGGTAGTTTCCTCCCAGTTTTTCTTCCATGTTTCTTATTAAGTTCAGGTCTCCCCCAAGAATTATGTTCCTGTTTTGCACAGATTGAAGGTCTGAGGATATGGTTTCCCAGCAGCGGCCTTTGTCCCTGTGATGATTTGGAGCATATATGTTGTATATGTAGTAGATTTCCTGAGATCCTTTGTTTTTCAGGTCCGTTCTTACCCACCAGTTGCAAAATTGAGAGTTGACGATTTCCCATTTATTCTTGTTCCATATTGTTCCTATTCCTCCTGAGGCACCTTCTGAGCCTATTGATACCCCAGTGAAGTTTTTGAATTTTTGGCTTTGGTGTTGAAAGTCTTGTGCCGAAATTTTGGTCTCCTGGATGAGAAGGAGGTCCGGCTGCTCCTGTTTTAATAAGTCCCTGATTGCTTTTAGTTTTGAGGGAGAGCCCATCCCCCTACAGTTCCAAGAGACCAAGATCATTATTTACCATTGGTTGGGTGAGGACCACTCCTCTCCTTTGCCTTTTCTCCACTTCCTTTCAGCTTGCCTAGGTATGAGTCCATTGGTTGTTGCGTTCCCGTTGCCATCTCTTTTGAAGCTGTTTCATCTCTGAGCTCTTTATTTGACTTTCGACCAGCTTTTCTCGGAGGATCTATGGATTGACTGGCTTCTTTCATTTTGTTTCTAGTTAGGATTCTATCAGTGGTTGGAGGAGGGGAAGGGAGAGAGATCATGCGGGTGGGAGAGGGAGCTGCTTGGGGGGAAGATGGAGGGGAAGGGAGAGAGATCATGCGGGTGGGAGAGGGAGCTGCTTGGGGGGAAGATGGAGGGGAAGAAGGTTCTTCGACAGAAAAGGATTTGAAGGAGTTGGAGGTTGAGGGGGGAGCTGAGCTGAGGGGAGGAGGAGGAGGGTGAGGGAGGGGATCCGAAGGGGTTTTTGAGCTGGGACCTTGGGGGGGGAAGGTTTTCTCCTTTTTACTGGTTCCCAAGAGCCTTCAGGATTTTCCTCATTATCAGCTGATTCATTTGTTTTTGACTTACTACATCTATTGGCGAAATGACCATACTCATGACATACCTTGCATTTGAAGGGGAGCTTCTCATAGTCCAGCTGCTGAATATGCGTCCATTGATCTACCTTGATCTTGATGGCTTCCGGCAGGCCTTTCCCTAGATCTACTTCCACGCAGATCCTTGCGCATGCATGCATGTTCTCCCTTGACTCCGATCTGTCAATGTATTTGCCTACTGCATTCCCTATTGTCTTTACTGATAAGTCTCCCCAGCAGTGGAGCGGCAAATGAGGGAGTCGGACCCAAACTGGAACAGCGTTTGGGATGTCCATTTCCGGATCAAAGTCCGGGGTCCATTTGTTCAAGTACAAGCCTCTTGAGTCCATGAAATAGGGGCCATTTCTGAATATGAGATTCTTGTCTTCTTTTGTTTCGAAGAGGAAAGTGAAATAACCTCGTCCGCAGAATCTGATGGCTATCTTCCCTTGGATCATCACGCTCCAGTTGCGCTCTACCCATTTCTGGACTGATATCGGGGAGGGCCAGAGACCAGTGAACTGACATACTAGCCCTCTTTCAGCGAGGATGATTGCTGACTTCCTTGGGAGGGATGGAGGGAGATTCACCTCAGGGATTTCATCAAGTTTTTTAATGAACTTGGTCACTGTGGGATGAGTTCTTGAGATGGCTAAGTCAGAGAAAAGGGATGCGAAAATTTCCTCATGGTTCTCAGAGCTTGGAGGGGGAGGAGCGAGCCCGACCATTCAAAGAATGAATGGCCAGCAGGGGATAGCGAAGGAGGGTCAGCGGGAGGCGGGCTGGCCCCCAACGGGGGCAGGAAGTAGCGAATAGGTCAAAGAAGGGATCGAGGAGCGGATCAGGTCGAGGAATCGGGAAGGGCAGCAGCAGCCCTGCCAGGCAGGGCCTGGAGAGCAGGTGCAGGTGCAGGCGCGCGAGATCAGATCGCCAGAGATCGCCAGAGCTCTTCCCTTCCAAACCCTACTCTAATAATTATCATTAATTTATAATAAATTTAACTAATTTTTAAATCCAAATTTTCGAGAAATTAAAAACATATAATTTAATTATTAACTAGAAATAATTACATAATATTTATAATTTATTTAAACAAATTTTCAAATTATATAAGTCAATAGGTATAAGAATTTTGAAGTCAAAATAATCTATAAATAATTATTGAATTAATAATAATAAAAGATTATAATTAAACAATTTAAAAATTCAAAATATTAATAAATCATTTCTCTATATAATTAAGCAACTAATTATTAAATTGATAAACATAGTAAATTATACTTAATATAGAAAAAAAATCTGCAATCAGATTATTTAATATAAGTATATAATATATATACCACAAGAAAAAACATAAAAATTGTACAACGTATATTATTATTAGTCAGAAATTTATACAACACCTTAATCACATATGGAAGTCCAATATTCATACTCATCAACTTATAACTTCACTAATCCCAGTCAAATATATGATATATTATATCTATCTATCTATATCTATATATAATATAATATATATAATATAATATATATATATATATATTATATATATACTACCTATCATAACACCGACTTTCTTTCAACCGTTAAATATATAATATAATTTATCTGTGTGTTGGGTGGTTGTGCGCTGTGTGTCCGGTATTATCTTATTCTAAAGAAAAATGGACAATATCATATGCATTGAGATTCCCATTTCATAGAAACTTAAACCATGTTTTTACATTGTAATAGGGTTTCCACTTTGTTAACACTTGCCAAATAACTTATGCCAACTTAACTTGCTCAATCCTGGATTTGTGTGTCTACACAAAACCTATGGATAGTCCAAATTCCATGTCTTGAACTCTGCATTAAATGGGGTTATTTGTTGTAAAAGGATTTTGACAATAAATAATTCTCGTAATAACACCAATGCTCGTTTATTCAAAGAGTGACTTAAATGGTAGGCTCGAGTAGAAATGGATGCAGGTTCAGAGAACCTGCAATCGAGATAAGGGTTGCTCTTTTATAAAAATACAACCAATTATAATAAAAATAGAATAGAATCAACTATTAAAAAATGGCGAAGAAATATATGGTTCCATTTCGCTTTGACACACTCTCGTGGGACGGATTCTCACTAGTGAGCTCCAGTATTGCAGCATTGATGTTGCAACTCCTGGGACTCCCTTCTTTACTTTTATCAACTCGGTTGTTCGTAACAAACTTGGAAGCGACGGTGCTGTATGCACAAGTACTAGCTCTTGTCGCACGTTGTCACTTGATCAGCTAGCACAAGTTCGCTAGGAGCTTAAGCCAACTTCTATGAGGTCTTAGAAGAAGCTTTTAATTGTTATGGATGAAAGCTAACTCAAAAGAGGCTAGTCTACTTGCAGAAAGAAGCTGAAAGTTGAAAGGAAATGTAAGCCCTAGCAAACCCTAGTTTTACACTAACCCTACTGGTGCAAGAAAAGAGATGAAAGCTGCGGAAATGGATGCCATTGACTCTTAGAAAGGTAAAATGCATGTAACTAAACTACTTCTGAAAGAAAATATGGAAAAAACATCTTTTTATATTTTTGAGTAATTTTGCAGAATTATTGTGCATGTGCTTCAACTATTTTTTACTGTGCAGAGGTTTATTGGCGAAAGGAAATGGAGTGGGTGCTTACAAGAGGTTTGGAAGCTGAGAAGAGAACCTTAGGGGTCCCTAGCATCCTTCCAGCGAGTTTCACAGTGATCAGATCTCGAAAAATTGACATGTGAACTTCTACAAGAATTCTGTAGGGATTCTATAGGATGTTCTACAGGAAGAGTCGAAAGAGGATTTTAGAGGGTTGATGGTGGAAAAAAGGTGGGAAAAGTGGAAATGGAGTATGGATGAGGATGTGAAGGGGTCTAGGACCATGTAAATGAAGCAAAAGAGTGATGAAGGTGGTTGGATTTGTTCAAGGATGGAGGAAGCAATGCTGCACAAGAATGTAGAAATTAGGGCAAATTGGAAAAGTGTAGCAAAGGAAGGGAAGGAATATTGGATTAGGGGTTGGAGTAGATTGTATGATGGAGGAAGGATAGGCAGGGATGTATTACAGGTGCTTTGCACACTATTTTCCAAAACTGATCGAACAAAGGCTAGAAAAACTAGAGATCTATCTATTTTGACCTAATCTGACCTAAAAACCAGAAACATGATGAACAAAAGTTTATAGACAGGAAATCATGCAAGATAACTATGGAAACTAAGCAAGAACAGATCTAAACATGCAATTACAACTGGTAGCAACTTTTCCAACTAAAAATCTAACACTAGCAATTGCATTGAAAGGCAAAAATAGTGTTTTTGTGGCAGCAAGTATGCCTCGGTCTCAGCTCATGGTCCCAAGGAGGGAGAGATGAGGTCAAGGAGTGCTTAATGGCCTTTTTGTATATCTTTTCTGTTACCAAACTGTCAAATCAACCTGAAGCATGTAAAGCTATTTTAATCATCAAAAACAACCTTAGTAACAAAGCAAGATCTTAACCTAAATAACAAAAATTATTCTATGAATGCAAGGAAAACACATAAAAGTACACAAAGGAGGTATTGGCACTTGGGTTGGGCCCAACCCCAAGTGCTACAACCTCCTAAGAAAGCTCAGAGCTGGTGCAAAGTGAAATTTATCTCCATTAGTCAAAAAATAATCATGTCATAAAAATGTTTACAACAAGAGCTCGAAAATGAGCTGAAATGCAGAGCTGCACTAAAGTGCGAAAAACCACTGTTCAATAGCTAAACTACCAAGGCTTGAAGCCTTCCTACTTATGCACCATGAGGACTCCCAATAACCCTCCTTAACTTTAGGAGCTTGGCTGCTCAAAACTTCAGTTAATCAGCCACTTCACAAAATCTGCTCAGCTGCCCCTTGAAATCATCTTTGGTGGGTTGTTGAACTCTGAGCTGATGGTGGAGAACTTGAGGAAGGGGTCACTTAGTGCAAGAGACACCCTTCCTACAAATCCTCAGCCTTATTCCTTCGTATTTGGCTATCAACTTGCTCATAAATCCTTGACCTTGGTCGAAAAGATGTCAAAAAATTTGCAAAAAGTACGTATTAGACTTTGTGGTCAAGTGACTATTCTCATTCATTCAATTAACATAAATATATTCAAAAGCATGCATAAAACTATGAAGAATGGTGGATTAATCGAGAATAATAGGCAAAATGAGCCTAATAAG
>APFE030471258.1:0-17308 GCA_000404065.3 Pinus taeda
CATGGTAGAAACCACTTGATTTCCAGTCAATGATGTAAACTGTTAGCAAGTGTGAGAGGAACCACCAGTAATTTCAATGACCCTCAAAGTATTCAGTACAATCCATGAAATGTAAATAAATGAGTTGATGTCGAACACGACACAGAATCCTTTGATCGAAGTTCAATGATGCAACCTGTCGTCAAAGGCAAGAAACCTGCCATTGAGGCATGCAGATTCCAAGGTACTAACGATTCCTAGATCATTTTTCTAGATAATGAGTTGGAGTCGATAGAAAGCGATCCATCGTAGGCAAGCCCACAACACGAAATCATAGATCAAGTTTTGAAGAAATATATTTTCCAAGGACTAACTCAAGTATGATCAAAATGGATGATAGATATTTTGCAAATGAATGGTTTATTTGAACTGACCTCTTGAACACATAACGACACTGCAGATGGTTTGGTGACAGTTGACCCAAAGCTAATACCCGGAAACCGGCGCTGAACTTTCAATATGGTTTTGATTAACTGTTAGGCAAAGGATTTCCCAACCCAGGTGAACAAAAGTTGTCTTGTTCAGAGTGGTAACTGCTTTTTCTAAACACAAAAGTATAACAAAACATGTCATTTTCTTCTCTCTTTTCCCCCACCATTTCTGCCAAGTACCTCTTTATTTTTGACAAGCTTGAGGAGGATAACATTTGCTTGATTATAAGCTCATCCTTCGGATGAGTCCAACTTAGTTTAAAATTCGAACCCTAAGAAGGAGTGGTCCGTTCCTGTCTGAAATTGAACAGGTCTTTTACTGTTAAATTTTAACGAGTCCAGTATAGGATAAACTCGGTGTTTTTAAATTTTAGGGAGTCAAAAGAAAAACTTAAGGAAACTCCATGGTTGTCATTTTTCGTAAATTTGTGTCTCACAAGCCCGAAAAATTATAAAATAATACTTGAGAGAACCGCTTGATCATTACGATCACGGAGTACTTTTCATAATTAGTGTCTTCAATCTGAAAAAGTAAAAAAGCGATCGAAAACATGTCGTTTTATTACCAATATCGAACTTGAAACGACAGAAGTCCGGGAATCTTTTCATGTTTATATGGTTAGAAAAGAACTGTAAGTGGACCGTCCTTTTTAATTCTGTTTTAATGAGTTTAAAAAGAAAAACTCGACAATCTTTTCATATTTTACGAGTTAGAAAGGAGCTTAAAGAGGACTCTATGTTTTGCTTTTTCGTAAATTTTGAAAGAGCCCGAAAAAGTGAAAAATTATGCTCTTCGTTGAAAATGATCAATTCTCCCTGAAAACCCAATATTCTGCACAAAAACTCAAAACATTACTCATACCTGTTTAAAATTAATAAAAATGCATCAAAAGTGACCTTTTTAAAGTGAAAAATAAACAAATTAAAAATTCATTTATTCAAAAAAGCTTATAAAAGGGGCTTTTGTAAATTCATTTTTACAGTTTGACTTCAGAGTGAAAAGTAAGAGCTTTTGGTAAGAAACTTCCTGTGAAGATTGCGGAAAATCTGACCGTTGGAATCGAGAACCGTCCTCTCTAGGTAATCCACATCATCCTTATCTTGCATTTCAACCGTTTAATTTTCTTTCTAGGGCTTTAAAATTATTTTTTTAAGGAAAATTTTGGTTTAAAAATCGCTTGCGGGGGGTGCGTAGGTGCAGCATGTGGCCCCTGCGAACCCTGACTTTTTCGTATATAAGAAAAAGTAGGGGCCCCGCACCTGCTCTTAAGGAAAAGTGTGAACCTATGCACTGTTTCTAATTGGTGGGTGCGGACCCCGCGAAATACGCTTTAAACCCCTAAATTTCTTCATTTTCGCCCAAAAATTTTGAAATTACAATGTTCTAATCCGCCTTTTTTGCAATGTAGGTACACAAAATGCTTGTTTGGCAGGAATAGGAACACGAAGATGTGTATCAAGCCGCATTACTTCATCCACATTCAATACAGGCATTAAGAGCATACGGATTATTGAAATTCTGGGCCATACCCGGCATGAGAGCTCAGGTAGACTTTCTGCAATGGCTGGTAGACAGGTGGAGCACACAGGACTAGTGTTTCATAATTGGTGGCCTCTGGCTTGAAATCGAGTCAGAGGAAATTTATTTCCTTACTGGTTTTCCTAAGAGAGGCGAAAGATTATCTCTATTCGGGACTAGGCCAGGTGGCCAGTCTGTTGCTAGTCTCTGACTAGAGTTTTGTAATGTCCAAACTGCAGAAAAATGGATAGATGTTAAGACCATCTCCTGTCCTAAACTTAAAGTGATCACATTTCCTGTCACCAGACTATGCGGGAGCGCATCATTGCTTCTATCTACCGGTTCCCAAATACACATGGTAGTAGACTGCTTCCGAGGCACCATCTTCAACTGGTGCGATGCCGTGTTGGCGAATGTGAAAGGCCAACTGACTAGGGCAAATAACGGACAACTAAAGAACTTTGGATATGGTTACTTAGTTGTGAGTTTTGGCCTAGAGAGGGTACCTATGTTGGTCCCACAGCAACTTTCCATTGAGGCTGGACTTCCCCGAGATCCTAGGATTATGCGCTGGGTTGCAGTCATGGCTCATCATCCTGAGGAGGGTACAGAGGTTGTTCGATTTCCACCAGAGTATTTTCGTTGCTTGGGGAACCAAATTTTCACGATTCAGGACTTTCCATATGTTGGGATGGATTATCGTGGTGATCCAGACATGTCTCTTCCACCAAGAGAGAAATGGGATGACTCAGGTAAAATTATTTTCAACATTTCCTAAATTTTTAAACTAATTAATTTTATTTTATTTTTTTAATTTCCCAAAACTAACAGTAAAAAGTTTTAAATGCAGATGTGGGTCCACGGCAACCAGCCACTCTCTAGCCCTATGAGCAAAGACACCCTGCTGCCGTGGCACCGGCCCCATAGGACCAATCAGCAGAGACCTTGACCGAATTAGAGCATCATCTAGAGCGCTTGACAATAGATATCCCTGAGACTAGTATAGATGATATTCCTCTTAGGCTACAGGGCCATGTGATTGGGGTCCCAGGACCTTTTAGGAGGTTCCTTTGTAGGGTGGCCCGAGCAGTGGTTTCTTATCGTGATCATCATCAGGGATAGGATGATCGCCTTTGTAGACTTCATATGGAATTTATATCTATTTGTGCTATCATTTTTGCCGAACATAAGGTGTTCTTCAACCTATGATCGAAGATGATGTATATTTGACTCACTTCTATGCTATGATATATCACTATTACCGGTTATCTTGTATAACATGTTTATGGAATGTTTTTTAAATTTACTATCTTGATTATTTCAAATGTCTATTTAACATTTGAGAAGCAATTGCATCTGCTAATGTATTTAAATATCTTGGAATATGTTGATATTCAATGTAGTCAAATTCACATTCCAAGAGACGAACTCTCAAAAATAATCTTAATAATACTAGATTTCTAATGGCATAAACCTTGTTAAGCTGTAATACAATGAGTTCAGAATCTAACCTAAACAATCAAACTCTGAATCCCAAATGAGATGGATTCAAATAATAACTCAATCACTGCACTATACTCTGCAATGTTATTTGTTGTTTGACCGAGGCTTACCCCATGCATAGATACTAACTCGTTAGAGGGTGAATAAATAACCCAAGTTGCGGAAGAAATATTTCGTGTACTACAACAAGCACCATCAACAAAACCAATGTATGTTTGAGAAGATGCCGACATCTGCAATATCAAGAGTAAAACCAAGATAAGCAGGAATAATGATAAAACACTCTCTAAACTAGGCACACTTTTTAATCTAAAACACACCAACGCGAAAGAAACTATTCTAACAAAAATATCCACACCAAACTCTAAGCATAATATCTTTTCAGATAAATCCCATTTCTAGGTCTACCTAAAGAGACACCGTCAAAATCTACTAATTCATAGGCCCCTTTGGCCAGCTTACACTTAACAACAAAAGGACCATGCCACATGGGTACGAATTTTCCAGCCCCTAGCTTATCGTTAGCTTGATCGTATAATAAAACTAGGTCTCCTTCCGAAAAATTACAAGGTATAGTGTTTCGGTCGTACTGAGCTTTTATCCATTTTGCGTGAGTCTCGATTGCTAATGCAGCATCACGTCGATTCTCATCTAATTGAGCTACGTACAACAAACATTTTTCCTCTTCGGAAGTGGCTGGGAGTAATTCTATGGCTATTTGCAATGACGGAATTTCGCATTCAATGGGTAACAATGCTTCCAACCCGTAAACAAGCTGAAAAGGAGTGAAACCGGTTGATGTTTTGACTGAGGTTCAGTACGCCCAAAAGGATGAAAATAACATGTTATTCCAATTCGACCGATGAATACCAATGATTCGTCGGATCATAGTGACTAGAACTTTATTGATTGCTTCAACCAGACCATTAGCCTATGGGTAATATGGAGTAGAGCTATCATGACGCAAGCCATGCTGATCTGTTAGTTCAGTCATCATGATGTTTCGAAAATGACTTCCATGATCAGTAATAATCGCTTGAGGAACACCGAATCTAGCAATTATATGATTGAAAATGAAAATTGCAGCAGTTTTGTCGTCTGCTAAAAATGTAAGCATCGCCTCGGCCCACTTGGTAAAATAATCTACCGCAAGGATGATATATGTATGCCCCTCGGCCGAGTGAGGGTTACATGTAATAAAATCGATACCCCACTTTGCAAAAGGACTGACGGCAATTATAGGGTGGAGAGGAGCAGGTGGAGCACACATCTTTCGATCAAAATTTTGGCAATTGTGGCATTTCCGGACTGCATTGATACAATCTTTAAATAAGGATGGCCAGAAATAACCAGCGCGCAATATCTTTTGGGTTGTGGCATACCCAGACATATGACCGCTACATGCTCTAGAGTGACAGTCATTCAGAACCTTTTTTGCTTCTTCATGAGTTAGACAACGACGAAAGATAGAATCCACTCCACGACGATAGAGTGTATCTCCAATAATACTATACTGTTGGGATTGGAAACGTATTGTCCTTCGCTGAGATCATGAGATTTCAGACCGAAAAGATTGGGTTTGGAGATAGACAATTATATCTCCATACCATGGATCAAGCGTACTGATAAGAAACAAGGATTCATCCGCAATGGGTTCTTCCGCCACAGTTTCGGTATCAGTACGCAGGAAATCACACATCAGTTCAGCGAAAACCAAAGATTTATTTCCCTTGGATTTTTCAAATTCCAAGTCAAATTCTTGCAGGATAACTATCCATTTGGAATACTTGCCCCCTAGCAATTTTTTAGTCAAAATATACATCATAGGGTTACACTCAGAAATTACTGTGGTTTTGCGTACTAAGATGTAGTGACGAAATCTTTGGACAGCTTGAATAGCTGCCAAGGCCAATTTCTCCACATGTGAATATTTAAGCTCAGTTGGATTCAAAGTTCGAATAAGATAATAAATCACATGTTCATTGTTGAATTCATCTTCCTAAACTAAAACCATCCCAATGGTGGAATGAGAAGGAGCGAGGTACAAAAAGTAGTCCTGGTTGTAGTTGGGAGGATGAAATAATGGGGCATGGGTCAACGCGTGTTTAAGTGCATCAAAATATTTGTTAGCTATCTCATCCCAAAAGAACGGAGTGGTTTGTTTCAACAACCTGGTAAAACCTTTCGTTATCTCGACGTAGTTAGGAATGAATCGACGTAAAAAATTTTCTTTCCCTTACAAACTTTGGAGTTGGTGAAGAGTCAAAGGTGGAGGTAATTTGACAATGGCTTCAACCTTCGAGGGATCGACATGAATGTCGTCTTTTGAGACAACAAATCCCAGTAAGCGACCTGTTTCTATACACAAAATAAATTTGTGTGAATTCATCCTAATTCGATAATGCCTACATCTCATAAAGATAGCTCGTAAATGAGTGAGATGATCGGCTCTACGTAATGAATGAGCAGGTAAATCATCGAGATAAGGCTGCACAATGTGCTTGATTTCGTGAAATGTGTAAGACATAGCCCTTTGAAAAGTTGCTCGGGAATTCTTCAACCCAAAAGGTAATTTGCAATAAGCAAAGGTCCCCCATGGACAAATGAAAGTTTTTTTAGGTTGATCAACAGGGAGTATGTTAATTTGATTATAACCAGAAAAACCATCCATAAAGGAGAACATTTCACTGCCGGCACAATCATCAATAATTTGATCGATATAGGGGGTTGGATAATTGTCTTTAGGACAATCTAGATTAATATCCTTATAATCAATACATATTCTTATCCTTCCTTGCTTTTTGTTAACAGGAACAATATTCGATACCCAATCTGTTAAAGGAATTGGATAAATGAACCCTGCTTGAAGTAATTTCTCAACTTCGACTTTAATAGCAGCAGCTTTTCTTAGATGTATCTGACGCAAACGTTGCCAGACGGGTTTAGCATACGGGTAAGTTTTAATTTCATGTACAACAATTGATGGATCGATTCCTGGAATTTCTTCATATGACCAGGCAAACATGTCACGGAATTCTTGAAATAGGGCTTTATAAGTTTGGATTTCCTCGTCCATACAAGAAGCACCTATATGATGTTTTCAATAATTCTGAGTTTCACTGAAATGTCAATAGGAATCGTTCAAGAAATATTTCCAAAATTCAACTCAGAATCAGGATGTTGCAATGGATTTTGTGGTTCCTTGACTAATCAGTGGTAAAAATAGATGATAAATCATTTTCAAAATGATCAAGCTCAGGTAAAAACGAAGATCGATGATGTAGATCTTCCCATGGTAAATCATCAGGAGATAAAAGTTCGCGAATCTGCTCATCAGTGTGAACAGGTTCAGAAAAATTTGTTGAATCTGAGGTTGAGATTGAAAGTTACTCCCCATGGACCACATTCATTGGATCAATTTCAGTTGAACTAAAGTCAGAAAACGACTGTACTACCTGATATGCAACTTCAAAGGGACTCAATGGCATTTCATCACCAAACGAGTCCACCTCAGAATCGGAAGGTACAATCCAAGGATCATCAAAAGAAATAGTGTTCGACGAAATCATATGAATGGTTGCAAAAGAAGGTGATACGTTAGGAGGAGGAAATGAAAAAGTTCCTAGTAAACCAGAATCTTTAATCAATCCCACTCCAACATCCTTATAAGGGATAGTTGTTTTCTCGACATGTTGGATACTTTCAGGAGAGGCTGGGTCAGATGAAAAATAATTTAACTAGTCTATTGTAACAATCTTTCCATTATGAGGAAACTTAATAAGCCGAAAGACTGATGAAACAATAATAGTCATAGTGTAAGACCAACTGTGACCCAAAAGAAGGTTGTAATCTAAAGGAGCATCAACCACTTCCACATCTAGATTAACAGTTTTTCCTTCTACCCCTATAAGTAAATCCTGCAGAATGCCAAAAGGATGAAACCCTCGGCCATCAAAAGCCTTTAAAATTTTTGGGTATTGATTGAGTGTAGGAGAACCAAGTGATCTCCAACACTGAATCGACATAATACACGTAGAAGCTCCCTCATCAATCACTGTCCGAAAACAAGGTATGTTTTTGACTAGCACTGGGATCTGGAAAGCTATTTGATGAAGTAGACGAGGTGTACTATTTTCTAAATCGAAGATTATAAGATTGGAATCCTAAAGATCAACAGCTCCTATAGCAGATAAAAGCAATTTACGTTGTGCTGGGCATGATTGCAACACTTCCAAAGCTGACATTGTTGAAGGAGAAACAACTAAATCTTCAACAATGTTATAGTTCTGAGCAGCTCTCACGTGTGGATTGAAAGCTGACTTCCGAAGTATACCTTTAGCAGGCGGTTTGATTACCAAGTCTGGATTAGGTTTCTCGATCTGTAGCGAATCGGAACCAAAAGGAGTTGAGGTTGATGAGTTTGAATTAGAAGATTCTGCTTCCTGACATGGGACACCATCATAATTGGTTCTTCTGAGGCATTAGAGGAAGAACCTATCATCTTACTATCTTGACTAGGAAAAGTATCCTTCAAGACAGCAGGCATTTGAGAACCTTTAACAATCTTCGAAACCTCAGCTCAATCTGGACAATCTCTTGCAAAGTGCTCCTCGTCACAAATGAGACAAGGATAGCGAGGTTTACGTTTCTCGTCAATAGATTCAATTTTATCTGTTTTATCTTTTGTGTTTTGTTTATTTTTCTTCTTCCCTTTCTTTTTACCACCGGAATTTGATTTGGACGTAGAAGATTATACGACATGAATATCGGCAAGAATTTCAGCGGAAGATTCTCCTGTCGGGGAATTTGGTAAAGTTATAATAGGAGAAGAATTCTTTGCATATTTCTTCTTACTCTTGGTGCTAATGGAACCAATCATACCATCAGCGGCATGAGACCCTGAAGGAGCTGCATTTATTTGATTTTGTTTGGGAAGATCGGGGATTTTTTCGTGTAAAGTACCCGACTGCGTATAGACAAGATCAAGGTACCGAGCTTGAGCAATTACTTGCTCTTCAGTAACGACTCCTGCCTTAGCTACATCCTCAGTGATTTTAGGTAATAATGATTTAACAAACCATTCTGCTAGAATTTGATCCGAGATAAAAACTTTCACTAAACATCGTCGACGTCGCCATTCATGAATATGGTTTGAAATATATGTAGACGTTGACTGTTTTAATGAAGTTAATAATTCCGTACCATTGTCATATCTGATAGGAAACTGAAAATGAGTTAAGAATGAAGTAGCTAACTAACTAAAATTATAAAAAGAGCTTCATGGCAACTCAATGTACCACTTGGCCGCGAGACCAATTAGAGTGCGTTGAAAAAGCCGTAAGCGAATTGAATCATCTATAATGGAATTTGATGCACACCAGAGGTGATAAGTCATCACATGATTCGATGGATATTCTCCTGGCTTACCCTCAAACTTCGAGATATCACTGGGCAACTTATTAGGCATTGGCGGCTAGTATGAAAGATAATAAATTGGATCATTCGTAAGGCACAACAAGTCAGGTAAATCCAAAGTTGCGATAAACGGTAACTGATGGTTAGGGTCTTGAAAACCTTGGGTCACAAGACTAGCTCCAGGAGGAGGATATCCAGGATAACCTGGAATTAGATTTGCATTAGAAATATTATATCCTCCTGGAAAACTAGGATTGACCAAACCAAACTGGGGTTGTTGAGGTTGAGGTTGTTGATATGTATACCCAAGGTACAGTTGATACTGATAAACTAGGTTTTGCACAATAGGACCGTATCGATACTGTCCTTGGTACGGTTGATAAGTGAATTGTGATTGACTTGTGACAAGCGTACTTGAACCAGGTTGTCATACAGGCATCTGAACTGAAGTCTGAATTGTAGGTCCAAACTGTCGTAAAGAGGTCTGAGGAGTTGATACAGGAACGGTAGAAGTCGGAGCTGTCGATACTCCAAAAGTAGGTGGGGTAGATTGAATAGAAGCTGCAGTAGTTACAGCAATCGTTTGAGGTGGAGTTTGAGGTGAACTCGGCCCAAGCTGGTGAACTACACCAGGTGCAGAAGTTTAAATAGTAGGTTGGACGGGTTGCTGGGTTGGACCAGAAACCATAGGTTGTCCAGGTTGAGATGACAACTACACATTGGGTTGCAAAATCTGTTGAGTTTGAGATGGATCCCGCACCATATTCATTCCGGGGTAAGGACCCATAACAGGTTGAGCATATGGAGGACCATAACCAGGTTGAGTGTAGGACTGATAATTGAAAGGTACATTTCCAGCTCCTTGAACAAATGGTTGACCAGAAGTTGGTTGGAAACCTTGAGTTGGGTACTAACCTTGAGGTTGATAACCTTGAGGCACGTACTGAAACTAGGGTTGACCTTGAGGTATATCTTGATACTGGGGTTGACCTTGAGGCATATAGTGAGTCTGGGGTTGACCTTGAGGCATATACTGAGTCTAGGGTTGACCTTGAGGCATATATTGTCCCGAAGGTATGTACTATCCTTGAGGTTTCCCCCCAAGCGGTATTTGACTACCTTGAGGTTGCCCCCCAGGCGGTAATTAACTACCTTAAGATTGCCCTCCAGGCGGAATCTGACTACCTTGAGGCTGCCCCCCAGGCGGTATCTAACTACCTTGAGGTTGCGGATTTGGAATAGCACCAAACATCATAAGAATCTCTTCTACACTCAACGGTGGAGTTCCGGTATTACTAGTTGACATCCCATGTTCAATGGGTGGAGGAGACGCTCCTGAAAAAGGACCAAAAAGTGACTGATACCCAAAAGGAACAGAAGGACCGCCATGTAAAAAGGATTCCGGAGTTTGGGAAAACATGGATGACCGTTTTGGCATATTCAAAGGAAGATAATAACCTCTGGGCGTAGGATGAAAAGGAATACGAGGTGGTGAAGAAGCAAGACCCGGATTTTCTAAAAAGTTCGTCAATGATACGTACCAAGCGTCACTTCTAAAAGGACTGTAGAAGATTGATTCACACTCTCTAAGTTCTAAGGTTGGTTGATTTCAAGGAGAGTTATATCTTCGTTCGAACTAACAAGTTCTTCAATAGAAATGAGTCTAGAAGGAAGATTTTGGGTAATAACATTTCCTACCCTGGGTGAACCAGGACCACTAGAAGCTGGAGAAGCAAATTCTGAGGATGGAGTAGCAACAGGTTCAGTTTCAGGTTCAGAAATTTCAGGTTCCTCAACTAATTCACTAGTAGAAGAAATACTACCAGTAACTTCAGAAAATGAAATTGGTTCAGAAATACACTCTGTTGCTAGAACTTGATAATCAAGGTGAATAATTAAATATGATTCTCCGGCCTCTGGTGACCCAAATATACTTTCACTAGGTGTGATAAGAGTTCTTAGCCCTTCAAGCTGACTTGGTGTATATTCGGGAGGCTGCCCCCGAAATCTACGGGATTGTCTCGATAATTCAGCCACGATTAAATATTTAATCACTTCGCATGCAAACAAATAAAAATCTCAATAAAACCACCTAAATTCGCTAAAGAACCAAACAATTGAATCACACGCCTAACAATCTAAGAGGTCAAATCACACACAAACAGTAACTTCCGTACCGAAAACACTATTTGGTGATGAAATCCAACGTCGCAAAATTCAATACAGAAATGGCGGTTGGAACAGTTACCCCGACAACCTGCTTAATGAAACAGACTGGCACAAGTTTCTTCACAAAATCGTCTCGAGTGAAGAGAACCCCCTAGAGAGTCCAAGTGAGTCTATTCAACGTCTGCTCCGGGTACAGTGAGCCCGTCCTTCACTGTCACCTTAGGAAAGAATCTTAAGATTATGGTCACTATGGTTACCAACAAAAACAAATACAACTGGGCGAACAGTCTACGATCCGATCTACACGCAAGGGCAGAGTAGAAAAGCTCAATCACCTTGAAGGCTTCTCGACATGATTAATCTGAGATTTACCAACAAGTGACCCCAAGCTCCTTCACAATGGTTAATCTGAGTTTTACCGTTTTTAATACGCGCAAATCTTCTATCTTTCCCAAGGAGACAAACTTGATTGTCTCAAAGGTTCGGACATGATCTCGTGATTGACTCCTTTAAGAGGAGCTTCCCAAATTATATCAATTACAACTGGATTTATTTCCTACCACAAGATACAGCTACTTGTTTGTTTTAACTATCTTGGAGAGTTAATTACTCCCTACTCCAAGATACTAACCTAAGCTATGTTGGTGATAAGAGCCCTAGAAACAAAAGATATTGCTAGGTGAATTTTAAATAAGCATTATTTTTGTTGGTTGTTTCTTAAGTCAATAGGTATGGAGATGAAAACTTGATAGTGTGAAGACTCGACTCCAAAAATGCTAAAAAATGCACCTAAGATGATAAACAATTCTTTTTCCTTTCAATGAATTTCTAGCTAAAGAAAGAGTTGAGAATGCAATTCCTTGAAAAATAAATCTTTCCTTCAACATACAATTGAAAAGAAAAACATTTTTTCTTTTTCAATACACTCAAAACGAAACTACTAATTAAGCTCACAAAAATGAATCCCTTTTCTTTTCAACACTCAAAACTACAGAAAACAATTCTTTCAAAAGAGAATCTATGATTTCTAGAAAACACACTCAAAACTATGAAAAACTAATCATGAGATCTAAACTTCTAAAAATCTAATTGAAATAAAAGCTTCAAATGTTTTTGAGGATGTTTTACTTAGTTATTCAGTAAACTAAGGATTAATTCGTTCAAAATAACAAATCAATCGAAAACACCCAGCTATGTTTTCTTTTATAAAAATGAAATTTACAACTTATGACCAAGTTCGTTCAAAGATTTGCAAAGAGAAACGAAATATATTTCTCACCAAGAGAAGATCTCACAAACCAGCCAGACTTATCAAGAAGACCAAAGATACCAGGGTGATCTAAGGTTTCTTAGGCTTCTAAGCTTTAAGTCACTACAAAGGTCGAGTGAAGACCAATCCAAGCATGCAAAACTTCTAGAAATTCATCTAAAACACAACACCAACGGAACTTACTCACGAGAGACTTTTGACAGGATATATGCAGATCTGGGCAGAGGATAAAAGTAATAAAAAGAACCTAAACCTAACTGGACAAAAAGATTTTAGGTTTTTTCAAAAATTTTGACAGGGTCCTCAAGCCTCCAGTAAAACCAGATGCAGTACCGCTCTGTGTAGTAAAGTGACAGTGCGGAGAGGTCCGCACTGTAATACAAATAGAACGTGTGTTCCTCGTAAAAATTTCTAAAAAACAAAAAACCATTCCAGGACCTAGTAACTACCCAATCCCACACACATCAAGCAAAACCAGAAACAAAAAATCAAGTTTCTCAAATCAAAGATAAAGGAAAACAAATCCAGTCCCTAGTGGAGTCGCCAATTTGTTGGCCAGATAAATCGTTCTTGCGGACAAGACCGATCTCCCTAGTATCAACTGATATCTAGCAACAAGCAGGACAAGAAAATCTATCTTTCTCTAAACATATTACGATTCATTAATAAAAACTAAGAGGTGTTTTAGACCCTAACTTAAGTCCAACGCTAGTTTGTGGCAGTGATGCTCCAACAGCTTCAAAAGAGTTTCTTTTTAAGAACCTGCAATCACAAACAAGCACACATCAAAGAACACCTACATAGCTAATAAAATAAATCATATTCATCATGGTGATCAAGGAATCCACGAAACAAACCATAAGGCACAGCTTATTGAGAAAAATAAACATGATTGTATTAACTTTTAAATAGAAGAACTTTACAACCTTGGTGCTTTGATGCTGTACAAGCTCTTCCCAGGGTCCAAACAGGAATCTCCTCTACTTTGACAAGCCTCACTCTCTTCCAAATGAGATCAAAAGGTATGTAATCTCTCCTCTCAAAAGCTCAATCAAGAAGACTAAGTTCCAGCAGCATTTACCCTCAAAAATATTCAACTTTCAACCTCCCAAGTAACCAGCCCAAAGCTTCATTTTATAGTGCAAAGGAAGGAAGTTACAGGTCCACCATTGAAGGGATGGAGTCCTCCTTCAAGGGGATAAGATCCTCACATCAAGGGGTTAGCTCCTAAAGGTATGGGATGCATGAACCCTTAAGGAGCGAACTTGCCACCGCAAGATTCCCTCTAGAAGCTTCCAAAAATGACTCAAAGTGAGTTTTTAAGAATGTATTTGCACCTTTTTAACTTTTACAAGGTTCGCACCCATTAACACAGAGACAGAGCGGTCAGGTGCGCAGGGGAAATGACCAATAGGTGTGGTACCGCAGGTAATGCTAAGAGAAAGTGTGAAACCAAAGTTTTAGAGATTTTTAAGATCTTTCTCTTAGTTTCAAGGCTTGATATGAAGAACTAAAGTTTAAGACTCGCAAAGGAGGAATTTATGAGTGGTGATAGACTCATATTAATTGCAGAATGTCAAAGTCACAAATTTTGTGCAACAGGGAGGTTGATGTAGCTAAAAGAAAAAGAAAGAGCACATGATGGACACACGGAAAACAAAAGAAAAATCAAAATGAAAAAGATGGTTGGGACTTACAAATTAGCATGTGGGAAAAAGCCAAGCATGAGCTCTACCTCTATCATATGGTCATCACTCGGTTCCTAGGCCAATTTTTCCCTATCTCATAGAAGACAAGGAACCCTTGCATGCCCCAACCCCTGATTGTTGATGAATTTCCCCATCCTAAAGGGAGTAATAACTGCTATACATCATATGAAGCAAGCTCTCATTCCCTGAGCTACGAGTAGTAATATAAGGAAAAATTAAGAAAAAGTAAAATGAAAAATAGAGGGGTCGAAAAACAAAGGTCGTGGTAACTCATGCATCCATGATTTCTCCCTCCTCACATCTCTACATCCAAGATATGGTATTCCATCATATCTGGTCCCTTTGACCATGACACTTGTCCATGGAGTTATTTCCCCTATGTTCCATCATTATTCTACTTAGAGAGGTAGAACCATTACGTGACTAAGGCCCCAATTTTGGAAGAGAAGCCACATATGAAGTGTTATTATACCCATTTATTTCGAGTTTGGTTCACTTAAATGCAGTGATGGTTAATGTACTTGATGGTGAAAGTTATAGCACTGGATATTACATGTAATGGGCACGTGGTTCCATTTATAGGTCTAGGCAACTTAACTGGGGTCTAGGTCCTTCAGAGGAACATATTGATAGCCACATGTAATTTGTTGAGAGCCATGAGACTCAAACAGTTGTAGAGCATCATTCATAGCCATTGGCACCTTCAACACCCACAACATTCCTACATTTGCTTATTATTCATGGGATGGTGCACCTGAACCATCATGCCGCCCCAACTGGGTTAGCAATATACATGGTGTGGTAGTTGATCTAGGGCCTTGGGACATGGGAGGGATAAAACCATCTTCACTGCCCTCAATGAGTAGAGACAAAGATTACACCACTTGGAAACCCATGAGATCCAATTTTGTGCCCCAAACCCATATTTGGGGTCCATAGGATGATTTTCATTGAGATAGAAGGGCCAACACCTAGATCTTTATTTTAGAGGCTTTCTACACTTGTTATGGCACCAAAGGGCCTAAACGTCAACCCTAAAGAAGCCCATGCAAGCATGATGTCAACATTTTGGCTAACATTTGTAAAGATAAAATCAAATTTGCAAAAGTTATTAAGTCGGCTTGTGACTTAGGCCATTACTTGCACATTATTTTATGATTAGAGGGGCTTTTTGTAATATTCCCAATGGAAAAATTAATATAAATATCCAAACATGTGCTAAGAAAAATAGGCAAAATATGAAATCAAAGTACCCAATTTAGAACACCAGTAAATATAGCAAAAAAATATGAACCATTTTATTAATATGGGGAAATTTGAGTACAAAATGAGAGAAGAATGGAACTTGGACTTGCCAAACAAGCTATTCAAACCCCAGGTTAAATCTCGATGACCGAACTGTTGAAATGGCTCCAAACTGATAATACCCACTGCCCAGAAAATCTCCTAGAGACTACCAAATGGAATTGGATGTTCTGCTCAAAATAATGCCCAGACTGCCTTGAATTTGCAGTCGTGAGCTCCTCTCCTCAAAACCCATAAATACCCAAAAAGGGTTTGGCCTATCTCTAAGCCAAAACCGAACCCACGAAGTGGTGTGAATTTCCCAGCTAACTAGCAATTCACCCTACTATAAGAATGAGGATTTTAGGCATGAATGTCGCCTGGAAAATTCTATAAAATTAGTCAAAGACTCCTTTTAATAAACCTAGAAAAACCCAAAAAGGGTTTGGGCTAAATCCACCGACCCCTGATGACCCCTAGCAAGTGAAAATCACCCAGTTTGGCCAGAAAACGCCCTAAAATATTGATACTTTTCAATTAGGACCAAATCCACCATTGGAAATCTATCCCAACTTCGACTAAATTCTCCATTGCGAAATACTTCTAATCTCCAAAGTCCAACCCTTATCTTACTTGAACCTCTATTCCTCCAGCCTCTGCGCAAGCCTGCTTGGAGACCCTTGCACACTTGCAAAAATGTAGAATTTAGACCCCAAGAATTCCCTAAAACTCAGCCCTGCTAATCACCATAAAAATCTCCTTCAAAAATAAGGAAAAATACTTGCAAATCCTTCGGTGTTTTCCTCTTTCGTAACTGATCTCCCTCCAAGCAATTCAAGCAACCTCTATGCCCTGGAAGGAACATGTACTAGCTGAAGTAACCTCCAATCATGTCCAATGGAAACTTTGAGTTGGGCTCCCCAAATTTCCTCACTAGGGAGACACTCAAAGTTCTCCGAAATGAGGGGGGAATTCCGCTTGGAACTCTTATGCTAAACAACACTTCTTTTCTTCTACTAAACAACTCCAAGAGAAGATGTAATGTGAAGTGTAATAGTCAAAAGATGATTAGCAAATTAATCCATCCCCCTTTGAAAAGACTGAAGAAAGCCACAGTGGAATGGGCGAAGAATAGGAAGCAGAAACAAAATGAGGATCTAATCAAAATCGACATGGAACTTGGGGAATTGGAAAATCTTGAATCGAATGGCTATGAATCTCAAGAGTCGAAGGATAGAATTTTGTTGCTAGAAAAACATAGAAGTCAAATCCTTCTGGCCAGAGAAGAGGAATGGAGGTTGAAAAGTAGGGCAATTTGGCTGAAGGCTGGAGATGAAAACACATATTTTTTTCACAATTATGCAAAAGGGAGGAAGATAATTGTAGGAATATACAGGGTAAGTTCCTCAGACAGAACACCAAAAGGACACCGCTCACAAACAGATCACAGATCAATACACCAGTATTTTGACGTGGTTAAAACCCTCAGAGAGGGAAACAGTCCATGGCCTGCACCAACGTGGCTACTACAGGCAATTTATTAATAAAAGAATGAAAATTTACATAAGCTTCTCTCATGCACGGTTAACCTACAAATGACCCCCCATGCGCTTTAAATAGAATTCATGGACCAATCGGGTGTCAAGCCACGGATCAAGTGTCGGTAATACCGAGGAGAGAATGAACCGTCGGATCACTACATATCGTGACCGTCGGATTGTAAGTTACAAAATGTACAACGGTAAAGAAACACACTTTACCTAACTCTATACCTAACTCTATACTAGACCAAGTTGAACTTAACTATTTTCCTATGTGTCGGAATATCCTAACATCCCCCCTTAAGAACAACTTGGGATAGGATTGAAGGATTTACAAATATGACACAATAGGAGAAGGAAGGAGGCACTAGAGCCTATCCCCCCTTAGTGACAACTTCCTAAACTCCAAGCATATATCGAAGTTTAGG
>APFE030471274.1:0-10510 GCA_000404065.3 Pinus taeda
TGGAGAACACACTGAGGAGACCAGGCAGTTCGATTTCTGAAGCAAGGTTAGCTGAAGAATTCAAACTAGTGGTTTGGAGAGCAGCAGGAGGCAGCAAGTACGAAACAGAGAGTTGGGAGCAGCACCAGATGACTAACGTAGAGGTTGGAGAGGCAGACGCAGAGGCAACAACAAACCATGCAGTCAGTGGAGGGCTTGCGTGGGTGACGCAAAGTGGCCCAAGGCTAACGTAGATAGGCAGGGGCTGACGCAAAGTGTCTGGGAGCTCCGCAGAGGTCAGTGAGACTGATGTTGAGACTGGGAGAAGTGCTGGAGAATTTTCTCTTTGTTGGGTAAGCTAGTTTGGCACCTTGTTGTATTGAAGAATTATTGAATAATAAAATCCTCCCTTGCTGCGACGGTTTTCCCACTTTGGGTTTTTCCAGGAACCGTTGTCCAAAATATGTGTGTCGATGTGTTGATTCTTGTGCATGTGTTTGTTTCTGTATTATGGTGTGATATCTGCAACATAATTTATTTTAATGTTTATCGAAGGAACTTCATAAATAACTTATTGGAAAATAAGTAGGTGAAGTAAATCAGTTGTTACAGTGATAAAGTTTTCACATAGGGCCCATAGGAACCACGGGGATGGCTATACCTAAGGGGTAGAGCTCGTGTTTGGCTTTTTCCCACGTGCTAAATTTGTATGTCCCGACCATCTTTTGCATTTTGGGCTAGATTTCCGGTTGAGAGTGGCCAAATTATATTTTTTCTTTTCCTTTTCGCTGCATCAACCTCTGGGGCATCGTTCCATGTCCGACCCAAGGTGTGGACAAGGGGAGGGGGAGGCTAACCTATGTGCATCCAATGGACACATGTGGACCTGGATGAGAAAAGAGATGAATGGGGTTAAAATGAGTGGAGGGTAGTGATGTATGTGGTGTTGGGAAGCAGGAACCTAACCAAAATTGGGATTTCTCATGTAGTGCTAGCCCTAAAGCTAATGGCTAGTAAAGGAGATCCCATGGTACTAGGATACGAGGCTAACTACTAAATCAGGGAAGGAGACAAGAGTACAAACCTAGCCCACTCTTTCTACCGAATGCCCCCACAAATCCATGCCGAAAAGTGTCCATGATATGTAAGGAATATTACTCAACTATAACAATGAAATGCCATATCTCCGGGGTTGGGAGGCCGAACTTGAAACATACAATCATAACAGATGGGTGAGGGACCACATGGCCAGCGCAGGTGTCGGAGATAATGACACATCGAGCTATTTGGTGGCTACAAGGGGCTATTGGCTGCAGGATTTTGACCATCTAGGAGAATTTTTTTTCTCTTATCCATACTACCCACAGGTGGTGGGTAACAGGGATGTCTCACATGATGGTGACAGATGACCATTTTAGAGGTGACCTAGCATGAAATACTTTGAAAAATATTTACAAGTTACATGGGCCTCCAAAGATCATTGTCAATGATAGAGATGCCAAATTTAAAGGCAATTTTTGGAAAAAACTCTAGAAACTAATTGGAACATCCCCCAACATGAGTTTATGCTACCATCCCCAAACAGACAACCAAACTGAAATTGTTAATGAATACTTGGCAGCATATCTTTGTTGTTTTGTAATAGATAAGCAGAATAAGTGGGTCCAATAATTACATCTTGCTGAATGGTGGTACAACTCCTCATATCACGGGTCAACTAAAATGACCCCATTTCAAGATGTTGACAATTTTGGGACAAAATTTCCAGTAGTAAAGGGTCAACTAGAGGAAAACCAAAAGCTTATTTGGACATATTAGGAAAACTTAGACATTGCAAGAAAGCATATGAAGCAACAAGCTGATCAATATAGCACAAAGAGAATATTTGAAATGGATTATTGGGTATTTGTGAAACTTCAACCTTATAAACAATTGTCCCCTAAGCAATGAGGGAAAACATGCTGGTTGCTAAGTTATATGGACCATATCAAGTTATCTAGAAAATGAGTCAAGTAACCTATGTGTTGGATTTTCCAGATAAAAGCCATATCTATAGTGCTTTCCATGTACCATATCTCAAGAGTGTTGGGAAAATACCAAACAACATAGACAACACCTGCTAAATTGGATGACGAAGGGAAAGTTATACTATAAGCAAAAGCTATCATTTCCAGCACAGAGGAGAAATTATGCTTCAATGTAATTAATTAAGGAATATCTCAGTTAATGGGAGAACCTGTTAAAAGAGGATTTCTCTTGCGAGATAGAAAAATTTTGTTAACAACATCCTTCATTAGTCTGCTTTGAGGACAAACCGACAAGCATCTTTAAAGTGGGAATGCAATGTTTTATAAATATGATGATAAGATATTGATAAAGTAAGAAAAATAAATAAATATATATTTAAAAAGACAACCTTTTGGAAAAGGTATCATGGCAATCCATAATGAATATTTAATGGGTCCCTCATTGTAAACATATCATCTCATTCATTTTTCTTGTACATATATATTATTTTGTGCTGTTGAGCAATTTAAATCTTATTGCTGTACCAATGGCCAAAGAGTGCCTCCCCACTGCTGCTTTCCCACATCACTTAAAGTTGATGGAACATAGGTTATTTTCAGCTGTGACTGCTGGTGTTATGATGTTTTGTTAGAGCTCTACAAGGAAATCTTCTTGCCTTGTGAGCATTCCTGCACTTCTTTCTTGCTTTGCTTCTCCTTTTAAACTATTCTTTATGTAATGAAGCTGGAATTCCTTTGGATTTTGGTTGAAATGGGAATTTATCTGAATAGTTTATGTAATATGTGCATGAGTTTACTTATATGTCAAAGTTAGTGCTATAGATTTTTGAATGTAAATACTGGATCCAGGACAACTTTTAGAACCATTTTGTGGAACCTGTTCACATTGTTACTTTCCACTCAGGGTTGGAAAAATTCATCTTGTGTTCAGACGAGGGTGTAACAATCCATATGCATGTTGCAGTTTTATTTTACTCTAGTTTTATTTGTTTTTTATCATACATTCAGAACATCTTTGGAATGCCTTACGTCTACTCTACCTATTTTGAAATGTTGTTTTAGCAATTTTGCAGCTCTGATTTGTTGTCATATTTTACTGCAAATTTTTACATGATAAAGAAGGAATAAAACTATTCCTGAATTATCAAATCATCTATAGCATAAATTAAGGAGGTGCTTCCATGTTTTTTGTTCTTGGATTTCTTTTTGCATTTGGCTTTCTGTAAAAAAATGTTTTCATTAGACCCATGTCATTGATGTTGGTTAAAGTATTTCATTCCTGGAACTACAACTGGAAAAGATGGCTATACCGCTTCTGGCCTTAGATCCTGAAGGGCATTTACAATCCATCGTTGATTTGAGGCGATGGTAGCCACAACTTTCAGAATTTGCAATGTCCCACGTATCTCTTAGATGAAGCTGATGTTATGCTTCATCTGAATTTTAAAAAAGTGGTTTCACCTATGTTGGTGTAAAAATCTAGTTGCAACATCTAAGATTTGGGTGCCGAACTGATCCTTAAGTTTTCTTTTTTTTTGTTTCTATTTTATTCCTCTCGCTTTGTTTGTCACTCTGTGCGAATATTATGGGTTTGTTTATTTGTTATGCCCTTTGTTACCACTGCAACAAATTTTATTTGAAGTTTACATAATTAGAAAATAATAACTGTTGGAACCTACATTGCATGGGTTCGCGAACCTGGGGATTCGGGTACGGGTGCTTTTGAGAAGAACCCATAAGAACTGGGTTCTTCTATGAAGAACCGGGTTCTCCATTAAAAAAAATTGGCTTCTTTTGTCCTAATGGGTACGGAGAACCCTGATGATGGGTACTTGGAACTCCAAAATTGGGTTCTTTGGGGTTCATTTTAGTTTTTTTTTAGTTAATTTAATGGGCTTCCCCTAATATTATAGGTAGCTAGTTCTTCATCTTGCAAGAGGAATTGGAGTACTTATGCCTTTATCCATTCAATAAAGACAAATAGGTTGGGCTCAAATAAGACAGAGAACTTAATGTACATTCATAGCACACTTTGTCTCATATCTCGAAAAGACCCTGGGTACAAGGAGGGTCCTTTTAAGAGATGGGACCAATACACAGATGATGCTATGTGTGTGGATGAGGAGATACAACCGGTTGGCCTTATTGTGCTACCGCCAGTTGCTATGGATGAGCAGGAGCCTCAAGATGAGAGTGATACCTGCTTGGAGAGCATGCTAATTGAAGATCTGAGTGATGCTGATGACATGGCTTGAGGAAACTATTATTCACTATTAGCTATTTCTATTTTAGTATTTTAAAATTTCCTAGTTCTTGTTTGGAGACGCCTCAAGGCAAATTTTGAATGTAATATGACAATGGACATATATCATGATTCTTATTAAGATGTAAACTCCAATTTGCACTTGATATCAAACTAGAAATTTTGAAATTTCATTGTGAATGTTCAATGATGTGGATATTTAAATGTTTAAAGTTTAAATCATAAATATTTTAGTTTTCTTGTTTAAAGCTGAAAAATATACAAATTCATATGTATTATAATTTATAAATATAATATTTGTATATTATATATATAAATTATAATATACCCCCGACGAACCCACGCACCCTGTTTCAAAAAACAACATACCTGTCCCCATACCTGTTCCCCAACCCACGTTTCCTAGCAACATATGTTGGAAGGTTTTACATCTCTGTTGGTGTAAACAGAAGCATACTTGTACAGATTTGGTAATTTATGAGAGGTACCAAATTATTGATCCATAAGTTTGTTCTAAAGTGAGTATCATTCTGATTTTTAGAACTAAAACACTGTATATACTGTACTGTTCTACTGTCATAAAAGTTCATGAGTACTTGATGTATCTGTCCACTCTAAATTTCTGTTGTATTTGATTTTGGTTTATTGAATTCTTCCAACGTATTACTTTGATGAGGTTTATTTTGGTCAGTCATTTTTTATCAAGTTGCAGTGCTCAAATAACCTTGTGATTTTCTTGATGATTACAGTCTGTTGAAATTCAAAAGCGGGTGGGTGCATTTGCAATGGCTTTGGAGACAGTAAACAGCTGCCTTTCAGAAGCCATTGGTGCACTGGCCCGAGGTCGGGCTGATGGAGATAGCAGGACTGCTGGTTTGATTTATTCGGGCAATGATATCTTAGAAGCATACAAATTTGCTGGAGTAGCAAGGTCAGGCTTCCTTACCTCTATAACCACCTATACCCAAGGTTGTATAGATGTTGGCAAAGTTATAAGGCCTTTGCTGCTATGGCCCTTTGAATGAGAAGGGAATTTTGTAGTGCTTGCTCACAATCTGATGGACATCTAGTGAGCAATTTTTGTTTTTGTTTTTTTTTTGGTTTTATATCACATTTCCCACTTAGGTACATTAAAAATGAAATTATATGGGCACATTTGTTGCATGTACATGAAAAGAAACTTGTACAAGGACTATGCTGCTATAAAAGTCATAAATTTGCAGCTGAAAATATACTGAGCAAATGGTATTATCATGTGTAACCTCAGTTGGATTGGTAAAGGAAGTCTCTCAATAGATGGTGCATGATGAATTCATGGATCAACATATTTGAAAGTCTTGAAAAACTGTATTAGAATTAAAAGCTAAAGAACAAAAGCAGACCCAAGCATGGTTTTATCTTGTCACCGACCATGATGATTGTTCACTCAAAGAATGTTACAAAGAAATTTACTTTTTTGCATGTTGGGTTGGTTTCTTCCCTTTCTAAAAAGAATTTCAAATGGCCTTTTCAGATTATCTAATTCCATTTAATGTCTTCTTTATTAAATTATATGGGCTCCGGCTAAGTTATCACGGTCTAGATTCCATATGCATAACTGTCAGGAGCTTTTGAAAAGTCAAGACGGACAGACAGACAGACACACACACATTCATTCACGATAAAAATTATGAACGAAAAACACAGAAAATTTAGATTTCAAGAATCAAAACTGTTCATAACATATATATATACTTCATGAGAGAGTTCCCATTAATATATTATATTAGGTTTGTATTATAGGAAACTCCACCTTGATTTGCTGGAAACACATTTATGCTAAATTACCCGGATTCAGATATGGATACGGATCCAGATCCGGATTCACTAGATTTTGGAAAATCTAAGATCCGGATATGGCAAGGATACATCAAGTACAAAAAAATATAATAATATTTTTAAATTTAAAAAATATAATATACAAATTTAATATTTTAATGTTAATATTAATGTTAATGTTAATAAATTTTAATAATATAATTTTTAATTTTTAATTATTATAATATTTCAATGTAACCGGTAGAAAATGTAACATTATAATATTTAATAGAAACATCAATGCAAAGCTAGTCTCTAAATAACATTATAATCTAATTACAATAGGCTCGAGTCTCATTCTAAGTTGAAAATATTTACACATTATGTTATATTTCTATAATTATACATAATAACATTATAATTTAATTACAATACTCAAGTTAATTAGAAATATAGCATAATATTCGAGTCTTATTAGGAACACCATTATGTAATATCGCAAGCATTGAATATAATTACAATAAGAGAAGAAAACAACCATGAAGAGAACGCAAGAGAAGAAACGAAAGGAGATCCCACCAAAGTTTCCAAAAGTTGGGCTCAAGTTATTAGCAATTTTGCTAATAAGGAAGGAGCAACAAATATTTAGGTTGACAACATGCAAGATAGTGAAGGCAAGGCAAGACAAAATAGGGCAGCAAACATAGTTATTAAAGGGGTGAAAGACTATGGGAAAAATGAATGTACTCTTGACCTTGCAAGAGACTTCTTGAAAGACAAGTTGCTATGGCAAGGACAAATATGCCAAGCATGGAGGGTGGGTAAGTTTAACGGGGAGAGAGTCGGGCCCATAAAAAGTCACTATCCCTAGCTTGCGTGATAGATATATCATTCTAAGCAAGAAACATCTCTTGAGGGGTTCTCGTTTTTCCCTAGAAGAAGATTTAACTGTAAAACAACAGGAGGAAAGAAGGGAGAAAATTTTAAAGGTTAAGGCAGCAAGAGATGAAGGCAAGAGAGCATGGATTTATAAAGGCAAAACTGTGATAGCGCGATTTGGACCTGCTTCCAAAACAGAGCAGTAAGATGGTAATAAAGAAGAGGCAACAAACTCTTCAACAGGAAATCAGAAAGCAAGGTCAGTATGGGAAAGTAGGAACAAAGAGTCAAATGTGAGTCTTGCATGTCAAAATAAATAGCAATCAAGTCATACCGAGGTTTCCTTAAGATTAGTTTGTTGGAACTGCAGAGGTTACCCATGGAGACGAGGACTTGGGTTAGGGCCTATTGCGGAAGATAGAGACATAATTTGCCTCATAAAAACACATGAGCATGAAGGGTGCAAGACACACCTCAGTTTGAAGGATACTGGAAGATGGCAGTGTGGAACAAGGCAACAGGGAATGGAAAAGGGCATGGGGGTATCATGGTTTTAGTAAGGGAGAAAGAAGGTCGTCTCATTCAGTTAGAAAAAGAAACTCAAATAAGCAAATTCATTTGGTTTAAAATATCAAAAAATGGAAACCACATCAGAATTGCAGCACACTATTTTGCACTGCAGGTTTCAAAACTCTACAAAGGTAGAGGGCTTGGCCACAAAGATCCATTTGCAGCCTTAAAAGTGAACATTGCAACATATTCACAGCTAGGCGAAGTCCTTATAGTCGGTGATTTCAATGCTAGGACTGCAAGTGAGCAGGCTAGCATTCTTTGTTGTAAAGATGATTGTGACCCTATTTGGCTTATAGAAGAAAGTAATCATCAGTAGGAAAGAATTTCAGAGGACAAGGGCTGCAATCTCTTTGGTGAACAATTGCGTATTCTATGTGGGACTTTTGATTTAGTCATTTGTAATGGCTTGACTAGATGGGCAAAGTCCGGTAATTTCACTTGTAATATTTACAATGGAGCAAGTGTGGTAGATTATGTAATTTGCTCGCATGGTTTGTGTGAGAACATGGAGGAAGTTTTGATTGGAGATCAGCGGTGGGACTTGAAATTAGATCACAAGCCAATTTATTTATGTTTCTCTTGGATTGGAAAGAAACAATTAGAGTAAAAAATTCAGCATGTCCAACAAAATCTCCCACAGGGCAGAATTCTTTTGACCCCAGAAAATTGTAATACCTTCAAAATGACGCTAGAGAGGCTCTTCGAGAAGGAGAAAATTACAATTCACAGCCTTTATAGTCATGAATTAACACATTTAATTCAATGCGCACTTGCAAAATGCAAAAGAGCAAAATTTAACTTGCAAAATGCAAAAGAGCAAAATTTAAGAAGTCTGAAACAAATTGTTTTCCGGTTAATGCTTGGTTTGACGAGGAATGCAAAAAGGCAAGGAGAATGTGAAAAGAGTCAAACAAGGATAACATAAAGCTCAAAGCTTAAAAACAGTTATTAAGCATGAAAAAGGCCGATTTCATGGTTTCAAGGAGGGAAGAACTAATCTTCCTTGGGAAAAATAATTCCAAATTATTTTGGAAGGAGCTCCAACCGAAAAAGATACAAATTGGAAATAATATTACAACTTCTAAATGGTTTGACTATGCAAGACAACTCTATGAGCAGGTTCCCAAGGTTGACCCTCACCCTTTGGTCAACAATGATACTGAACTCTTCACGGTACAAGAGGTAGAGATGGGTATCAAGAAGTTGGGTGTTGGAAAAGCAAAAGACTTAGCTGAACTCCAAGTTGAATATCTAAAGTGGGGCTCAAAGTTTCTTGCACCTCACATTACAAAAATCTTCAACAACATCATACAACAAGGGCTCCCCACAGATTGGACAACTAGTCTGGCAATACCTCTTTTCAAGAGCGGTGACGTCAATAATCCCTCCAAATATAGGACCATCGTGATAAACCCTTTGCTTGCAAAGCTATTTGGAAGCATGCTAGAAAACAAAATTAGCAAGTGGGCAGAAGAAGCGTGCTAAAGGGCAAGTAGGTTTTAGACCTAAACATTCCACAGTTGATCATTGTATAACTTTAAGGCACATTATTGACAAAGTTTGGGAGAAAAAGGAAGAAGTCTTTTGTTGCTTTGTTGGTTTTAGAAAAAGCGTTTGACTCGGTTCCTAGGGATAAGCTTTGGCACAGAATGGAGGCACTTGGGGTTCCTAAACATTTGAGAGCAGCTGTGCATAGGCTGTATGAAGAGGTGAAAGTCAAAATTAGAACTTCAGCAGGCATTTCTAAAAGTTTTAGAAGCGATATTGGGGTCAAGTAAGGTTGCCCACTATCTCCTACCCTTTTTGGTTTATATATTGACAAGCTTGAGAAGTGGTTAAATTCGCAAGGGGGTGATGGTATCTATTCTGATTGCTAAATCGGCTCTTGGTTTGCAAGAGCACTCTCTATCCCTTGAGGATTTTTGTAGAAGTGTGGGGATGCAAGTCAATATCAGCAAAATGAAAGTAGTGGTCTTATCTAAGAAAAGAAACATAACCAACATAAGTCTAAGTTACTGAAAACTCCTGATGAATTTTTCGGAAACTCCTGAAGAATTTTCCGGAAACGCGGATCCCTGTTTCCTATACATAAACAGATACGATTCTTGTCCGAAACGTTGTAAAAACGTTTTTGTGCCGTTTCAAAAATCAGAAACTTTAGATTTGGAATTGGATATGTTTCCAAGGGATTCAAATTTTCTTGGATCTGTTTCTGGATTTCCAGAAACGTTTGGATCCGTTTCCGGAGTTCAAATGGATCCACAAAAATTGTGATCAGAATCCACCCTTAAAATGTTAAAAATCTTGAAAATTTGTATAGCCATAAATAAATAATAAAAATGAAGAAATCAGATTTGCAAATAAATTCACTATAAACAGAGTCTCATAAAGTCTTTTCTAAATCTTTAGAAACAACGACACTCCATATATTTATCAAGGATTCTTACTAAGAAAAAGATAGATGTTCAAAAATGCAAATAAAAGGGTTTGATGAATGTCTTCGTAAAGAGATTTATTTGAGCAATTAATTTTCATTTTGGTTAAGGTTTTGTTAATTGTCATTGATTTTGCTCTTCATTTCATAAATCCCTCCAATATAACAAATCTTCTCTAGCCAATCTTGTGCCTGCATATAGTCATGAGACCAAGCTGAAATTGAGAAGATTGAAATGTTCAAATAGATCTTGATGGAATATCCCAATGATGCCATGGGCCTTTTAATTGTCATGCAAGGAAGATAGATATCATCTTCCATGCATGACACGTTCTTTGAAGGAGTTGGATTGGAAAGCACAAAGGCTGTAGCATTTTTGATTACATTATTAATGATGATGATAATATGTTGAATGTTATAATAATCACTAATGATGATGACAATGTTTATGCTAAATTGATGATGATGATTTGTTTATGTTGAATTCATGACGATGACTATGCATTTTTAGATATAGATTCTAGATTCTAAAAGATGAATGGCAATATATATATATAT
>APFE030471277.1:575-36114 GCA_000404065.3 Pinus taeda
AGACATTTTTGGGCACTACAACCCCAATCATAAATGTCCATAAACTGAGGGCTCCTAAGTCCCTAAAATTGTTGCTTCACTACCTAAAGGAACAAGGTCAGTTGATTACATCATTTCCCAGAAGTTCTCCACTAAAAAATGCTCATAAATTGTCAAAACTAGACCATACTGAAAACCCAGTGCAGAGGGTGTGATGCATATCACTTTCCCAACGTACAAGGTGCGATGCATACTGAACGGATCCTCTGTAGGGTGCGATGGTCGGGAATGGACAAATGGCAGGGACAAATTGCGAGGTGGAAGATCATGGAATCTTCCAGAAGCTTCCCCTCTAACACTTGCCTCTTTGTTTCCGACCAGGGATGAGCAAGAGATCATCATTCTTTAAGTGGAATCAAGAACTATCAGAGAGAGGACACTAATCAAGACCCCAGAAGATGACTCACCTCCCTAAAATCATCTATATATCGATCCCTCATCACAGAGATCCAGAGGCTGGAATTTTGTATCTTGTAGAGAAGTGTTGTTGGTTTTCTAGTGTATATTCATAGTGTTGGGTGATCTAAGATTTACTTGAGGTGAGGAAGGGCTTTCTTGCTGGAGGATGATGCTGGGTCAGAACATATGGTTGTAATCCTCTTGCTACTTTTCATCTTAATAAATTTATTCAAGTTTTCCTCCATATTCTTGTATGTTTACTTATATATGCATTTGTATGGTTAACACATATCTGGTCCTGTGTTATTTATGAATATAGATCTTTGTGCTTCAATAGTAGTATGTTGTTGTGATTCCACAGGTGCTCTTTGAAGCTGGGTAGACAAAGAAGAAGCGACAAAGCTCTATCAGGAAGGAGAGGAAATCAAGCGCAAGACTAAGGTTGGTCTCTTTTCTTCCACTCCTATCTATTTTCATAAAGGAAAGCGAAAGTAGACTTTACTTGTTTGTTTCTAAGATAGCTACCAGTCTTAGTGGGAATATCAGCATCCGACTGGACACTATTCCTGGTAACAATGCTGAGAGAGGACTCATGCAAGGATGCCCCTTATTATCGACGAGTGAAACTTTAGGAGACTTAAGGGCATCAAAATAACTGATAATTGTATCATAACACATCTCCTCTTTGTTGATGATGTTCTCATTTATCTAAATGAATCTATCAATGGTTCCATGGTCTTCAATACATTGCTCAAGATCTTCTGTAAACGCACATGTATGATGTGTAATATTATAAAATCTACTTTATCAGTCATGAGATGATCTAAACTAGACTGTGGTTTGTGCAAACATATCTACTCTTTATCATATGATACCTGAGGATGACACCAAACAAAACAACAAGACCATAACTGCATAGACTATTGATAAAACTCCCCCCTGGGCATATTTTGATGGATCTGCACAACATGATGGTTGTTGGGGTGGAGTGATATTGTATCTCAATGAGGATCAAGATTTTAAATTAAAAATTGGACTTGGAAGAGGCACTAATAATTTTGCAAAGTATATTAGTCTTAGACACCTTATTTCTTTCTCAATAGAAAAGGGCCGAGGACACATATAGATTTTTAGAGATTCTAATCTCATCAGTAATTGGTTCAATCAACAATTTACTTCTCACATGAAAACACTACAAAACCTATTGGATGATTTTCTACGATTAAAATCACAATTTGACTCTATTTCATGTCATCACATTTACCAGGAAAGAAATTAACTTTCCAATCAACTTTCCTGTAATGTTCCTAATGGAAATTTTACAACAATAACAAAGACATGTAAATACAAGAAAACATAAATTTTAAAAAACGCATGCACATGAACAATAAATTTATGCAAATCCCCAAACTAGCCAAGATTTTATTAATAATATCATCTTGTTGTAGAAAGAGTTGGAGTAAGTGCACCTCGGCTTCTACAAGGAAAGCTACAAACACCAGGTGATGAGTACAAGTAAGCCCAACGATTGTAATATCCGATTCCTCCATAAACCTGCACTACTCGAAAACTACATTGTTTCCTGAATTCGATCCTTTATTTTCCAACTCTAGAGTGCCCAAAAAATTCTAATAATTTGGGAGTCTGATCCTTTCTCAAAACCTAAAAAAACCTAGAAAGGGTTTCCTTGGATCTAACCTTCAAAAATTGACCCTTCATAGTTTGGCCCTCATCCAATTTCAAATTATGTTGTTGTGTCTAATATTTTCAATATCTTCTCTCCCAGATCCAACAATCCTCCTCAAATGGCCCTAAAAATGATCTCCCATAACCCCAGCTCCAAACTTTCCCGGATGGTGTTACCCCAAAAATTATCACTCCAATGTCTACACAGTCATGGAGGAGATGACACAATCCTACGTGTGATGAAATGAGAGTTGCATGTAGGATGGCCCTCTTGTTTGTACCTTCCCTCCAAACTCCTAAAAATGATGAAAGGATGCTCTTGTCTCCCCAACTTCTTGAAGTGCCTCACCCTTTGACTATGCAATCCCTCTGCTGCTGTTACTCCCCTTGCTATTGGTACTCGACTTATCATTGCTGTAACTCGCCTCCCTATTGTTGCTACGAACTGAGATGAAGTAGAATCACTCATAGGGCTGGAACTCAGGGAAAATTTTAAGAATCACCTTAAATTTATATGTATAATGAATGGGTTATTACCCATCATACATAGGAAAAATGGGAGGCGATTTTATGAATAATATAACATGTATATATAATTTTTTTGGCGAATCTTTCACTAGATTATATTATCTTGTAAAGCCATGACAAATCTTTCACTGAATTATAAAATCTTGTAAGATCTTGGAAAATCTTTCACTGATAATAAAACATTGTGAAGTATGAAACCGTATATGATAATAGGAAAACATATTCACTAAACTGTAATATACTAACATACATGTTTTGAAAAAAGAAACATAATTTTCTCTTCCTACAAACAATATTGCAAGTCTCAGTGGCAGTGTTTGTCAAGGTTCTTAGTATACACTCTTTCATATCCTTCTATTAGTTTTGATAATATTCCAAAACAATGTTCTTGTAGGTGTTGATGTTGACTAGAGTTCTGTCAAGGTAGGAGAGATTAATATTTTCTCTACCACTTTTGTTAAGCTATTAAATTTCTTTCTTATTCCATAGACTCCATCTGCGAGATAAAAAAATACATCAAGTTTGTTTACCCCAACATGCTAACAAGTAGCAAGCCCCAACTATATAATATAAGAAAGTAGTAGGTATCCCAAAGGCCTGAAGGGGACCTAAAGGAAGGAAACGACCATTGGTAAGCCTTCAAATCAATATATAAATATATAAATATAAATTTATTATTATTTTAATTGGAAATCTTCAATTAAATAATAAAATTTAATTATGTCTCTAGCAATCTAAATTTCTTATTAGCATAATTCACTACCTTCATACATCTTGCAGTTGTTAATAACATTGTAGCATGTGGATTAATTTCCTTTTTGGTGCACAATCTTGCCTTTTAGGACAATATGGTGAAGTGGCCTAACCTACAAATCATTAGATGGAAGGTTGTACAAACGAACATATTTTCCAAACAACTAATCGGTACCTTAACTTTTTCACGAACATATCATATTGACCTTAACTTTTTCACGAACATATCTTATTGAGAATGTTTGAAAAATGGTGGGAAATAAGCAATTATCTCTCTTGTGCGAGGGTGATGCGGAAAGAGTGATAAAATTTCACTGTTTTTAATTTGTTTTTCTTAAATAGAAAAACCAAAATTAATGGAGATATTCAAATTTTGAGTGCGGAAAGAGTGATAAAATTTCACTATTTTTAATTTGTTTTTCTTAAATAGAAAAACCAAAATTAATGGAGATATTCATATTTTTTACTCAATTCTGTGAAGTGACTAAATGTAGCTTTAACCATTCACCTTAAGATGTTTTTTACAATATAATTTCCTAAGTCTATTTAATATCTTCATTCTCATAAAAACCAACCTATATCCATCTTAACTCCACATTTACCACTCTTAGAGGGATGAAATCTATTTATTCCTCTCAGCACTTGGTAGACCCAGAATTAAGATGGATCTAAGCTGATAGAATTTCCCCTTTGAATATTCTATGCTCACATGAATACCATGGTATTACCATGGGTCAATACGATGGGTTATCATAAACCTGCTTAAATTACTATTAGTAATTTTTAATTAATAAAATTAATAATTTTTTTTTTTTTAACCAAGTTAAAATGTTAGTAGATCTAGAGTAAAGATGGCTCTATACTGGTTTAGTTCCCCACCTTTAGATAGGATACATTCCATGTGAATACCATGAGTCAATACCATGTTCCATCATTATTTTTATTATTACTAATATTAGGGTTAATAATGTTTTTTATATTGGTTTAATTCCCCCTTTAAATAGGCTACATTCCCCATTAATGTTTTTTTTGCATGGTATTAATAATAATTTGATCCATGGTATTCCGCCCATAGGCTTCACCTAAATATAACATATTTTTTGAGTGTCCTTAAATATAAGGTGATTTATGGAGTAAATATAAAAAATGTTTTATTTATTTACCATACCTCTCGTTTATTTATATATTTATTAATTTACCATACCTCTCGTTTATTTATATTTTTATTAATTTACCATACCTCTTGTTTATTTATATTTTTATTAATTTACCGTACCTCTTTTATAAATGTGGTATTTGGCCCATAGGATTCACTTAAATAAAACCTATAAAAGATGTTTTATTTATTTACCATAGCTCCACTTTATTTATATCTTTATTTATTTAAACCCCCTGTGTTCTTAAATATAGGATGACTTATGGAGTAAATATAAAAAAATGTTTTATTTATTTACCATACCTCTCGTTTATTTATATTTCTATTAATTTACCATACCTCTTTTATAAATATGGTATTTGGCCCATAGAATTCACTTAAATAAAACCTCTTTTCTCACCCTTCTTAAATAGAAAGAGGTTATGGACTAAATATAAAAAGAGGTTTTATTTATTTACCATACCTCTAGTTTATTTATATTTTTATTTATTTACCATACCTTTGAAGTAAGTATAAAAAGAGGTTTGATTTATTTACCATACCTCCACTTTATTTATATTTTTATTTATTGGGACCAAATACAACCTCCCAAACCATAAAATTGACTACTGCAAATGAATTTAACACTGTAAAGCAAGAAATCGGGGGATTGTAATGGAACATAACCTCCCAAACTAGGCCAATCGGGTCAAATGAGTTTTTTCATAGTTTATCTACCTTTTTTTTGGGATAAAATGAAAAAAATAATTACTTTTAATTAAAAGTTGGGCTAAATATATAGAATGGGTGTTTTAGAAAAATTTCATCCCTCTAATTAAATTTCGCCCCTAAAATTTACCATGTTGGCACTCGAATTCCACCAACGCAAGGGTGAGATTCACTCCCTCGGAATCTCTTGTGCTAAAAAACACAATATTGGCTCAGCGAAACAACTAAGGAAAATTCGATTTTCAAATAGATAAAAGACCCCTATTTATCCCTCATTCCTTCCTTTTATAATTGTTTCCCATGCATCCCTTGTGGGTCCCTCCACCAATTCGACTTGACTCAAGGAATTCAAATTCCTTCATCCCCAAGTGCGTACTTCATGTGGGCCCCATATTTTGCTACTCATTTAATTTTATTTTTCTCTCATGTTGGTGGCCTCTGTTTCCCCAAAACATTAAGTGGGGACTCCATCAACTCACTTTTTGTAAGTTTTCATGCCAAAACATTCCCAACGCAAAGTTTAAAAAATGCGAATTCTTCTTAACAAAATTAATTTAATTGGGGGCATTGTTGTCCTCCGCACCCAAAATTTCTTGTCCTTAAGCTTTGGCTGAGCAAGCACCCTCTTGATCAGTTGACCCAAACGGTGATTACACATAATATCAAGGTCCCAAATGTACCATCGGGTCACCCTGAATTTGCACATGATCGTGTCATAAATGAATCACTCAATACGAGGGTCCCATGAAAATCTAAAAAATATGCCATCATGTTGATGTTGTGCTACTCTGATTATGAAGGCTACCCATCATGCCCATGTCGTATTTTCCTCTACTCGAACCCAATGGTCAAATACAAATAAAGGCAAAATACATCCTATCCAGGTATTCCATGATGACAAAGCCTACCCATCCAAAGCTAACCTTGAAGTTGTGCAACAAGAGGGAAAGCCTTCCTTTCCATACAGTGAAGACCTCCAAGAACCCCCATGTGTCAGCCCCAAAGTGAACTACATCACTCTCTTCCATGACTCCATTCACCATGAGACAAAGTGATCTATCAATCAACTGAAGCCCTAGTTCCCACAGCTAGACTTGCTGCAACATAGCTCTAACAAGTGTTGGAATCCACCCATGTCTCGTCTCTACTCCCTACATGCAATGAATATATAGGCTTCATATATCATGAAGTAATATGATGCATGCCAAATTTCCTTTTGCTTTCCACTACATAGTACTGATGACTGTTGGAAACCGTATGTGCCAAATAGCTACCCATTAAATGCAGCCAATAGATAAATGTCTGATGCCCATGACCACCTCAGAGTATTCTAATCTGTCCTGTCCCATTGAATCATCACCAGTAAGTATGCCATTTGGATCCTTTGTAAAGTTCCAATAAAATGTCTGAAGCTTGGATACCCACTGGAAAATTGCCTCGGCTATACACCATATCTGATGTTCATGCATGGTCTCGACATGCCCTAAGAAAAGAGTGACACATGTCTCCCTCATGACTATCTCCACAGATGTAGGTTGTTAGGTCAATATACTACTAGTATAACCCTTTATTGTTATTATTACAACCCACTTATTATATTGTTGTGCCCATGTAGTCCCCATATTGTTATTATTGCACCACATATAAGCCCACTATTGTTATTATTGTGCCCTTACATTATTATTCTTATGTCGGCTTTGATTATATTATGACCCCTTAGACTCCTATATATAGAAAGGAGGTCTTGTCATTTGTATCATCCAAGAATAGTTCATTTGCGTAATGGAAAGGAGGTTTCTCCCTCGAAGAGGCTGAATTCTAAGGCATTGATATATCTTTTCTATCTTTTTGTGAGCTAGTTTTACAACATTTAGTATCAAAGCTTTGGATTCTAGGATTTCGCTGCTCCAAACAGGTCATCGTCGAATTTGTGCTATACATTTTTTTCTATGACATTTCAGATGCTAAAACCACAACCCATTTGGGTTGAAATCATTCTGAACCACAGCTCCAAATTTCAGAGCTTTTTGTGCTATATTTGCAGAGATATGATATGAGGAAGTTAACATTTTTGCAGACTCCCGAATTACATTCCAAATAGGTGACCTTGGGAAAATAGTCATAACTTTTGTTTTGAAAATCGTATTGAAATTTCATAAGAAGTTATAGAACGAGGAGGGATTGTAGTTTCCTGTATACATTTTTCAGATCCAAAGGTCAAAACAGTGACACGTGGCATGTCATACAAGTTCACTCTATTGAATTAGTCTATAGTCAGGTCACTGTGGGAAATTTGGCATAACTCTTCCTTGGAGAATCCAATTTGGATAAGAATGGTGGCAATGGAAAGAGGATGTAGAGGGCTGCTGCAGGTTGTGATTTTAGAACTGGAAGATCCAAAATTACAGAGTTACATTCGTTTCAAGATCGAGCTCTTAAAATAAAGAAAAAGCGAGAAGAGGAAGTTTGATGGCAAAGATATGGTAGATTCGATACTACAGATGGAGAAATATTTTGATCTACATGGTGTACCACTGTTACAAAAAGTATGTATTGCATCTAACTATTTAGAATCGAATCAATTTTTATGGTATAAACGACTTTGTTTTCGTAAACCACTTGTCACATTGTCAGTTTTCATGGAGGAAATGATAACACATTATGAGGATACAAAGGGAAACACCTTCTTTAGCCAATTGATAAATTTCAAACAAAAGTGTTCAATGGAAGAGCACATTGAGGACTTTAAAGAATTGAATATAATGGAAAATGATATTCTAGAGAAGTAGAGGATTGATGTCTCCATAGGAACTTTAAATGATAACATTCAACATGAGGTTCATCTTTGGGAACTTGATTCATTGGAGAAGGCATTCAGGTTGGCAAGAAAAGTGGAAAGAAAAGTTATGGAAACAATGAATTCTACCCCCCACAACTATAAACATGGAAGTTTTGTTTCTCCTAGCCTTCCACAACCTACAAGGGTGACACCACAACAATTGGAAGAAAAAAGAGAAAAAGGGCTTTGTTACAATTGTGATAGTAAATGTACTAAAGGCCATAAGTGTGCTAAGAAGAAATTATTTTACATAAATTATGAAGAGGAGGAAGAAAACGATCAAGAAACATTAAAAGAAGAGGATATACACCAGGAACCAACCCCAGAGAAAGAAGAAATGGATCTGATCATATCTTGTAAAGCATTGGCAAGAATTACCACTTCTCAAACTCTTAAGATAGAAGGACATATTAAGAAGAAAATGGTTCAAGAAGTGAAAGATCACATCGAGAAATAAGAAATGAATCCAACCATATCTTGTAATGCATTGGTCAGAATTACCACTCCTCAAACTATCAAGATAGAATGACAAATCAAGAAGAAAAATGTTCAAGAAGTGAAAGATCACATTGAGCATGAAGAAATGAATCTGACCATATCTTGTAGAGCATTGGAAGAAATTACCACTCCCAAAACTCTCAAGATAGAAGGACATGTAAAGAAGAAGAAGGTTCAAACAGTGAAATATCAAGAAGAAAAGTATCAAGAAACATCAAAAGAAAAGGATACTCACCAAGAACCAACCCTGGAGAAAGAAGAAATGAATATGACCATATCTTGTAATGCTTTGGACGGAATTACCACTCCTCAAACTATCAATATAGAAGGACATATCAAGAAGAAAAATGTTCAAGAATTGAAAGATTACATCGAGTCTTAAGAAATCAGTCCGACCATATCTTGTAATGCATTGGGAGAAATTACCACTCCTCAAACTATCAAGATAGAAAGACATATCAAGAAGAAAAAGGTAAGAGTGCTGAATGATTCGGGCAATACCCGTAATTTTATTGATTGTAAGATAGCCAATGAATTGAATTACTTCCCATATCCAACACTGGAAAGTGCCATAATATCAAGCTATCCATGGGAGAATATGTATTGAATAGCGCAATGCTTTCCATTCCAATGGGTGGTGATGATGGTTTACTAGGAGTCCAATGGCTACAATCTTTCGGTACGATAGCTTTTAATTTTCAAGAACTTTTCTTGACATTTTTTTGGGAAGGAAAGGAAGTTGAATTGAGGGGTATCAAAGGAAAACTTGGAATGATAATCAACTCTAATTGCATGACAAAGCTTCTAAATAAAGAACAATGCAGTGTAATTGCACAATTATGTTCACTAGAGGATCCCACAAAATCATGTATTTCTCCAAATCTCCAAAATGTTTTGGACAATCATTTCAAGGTATTTGAGACTCCCAAAGCCCTTCCACCTATTCGTGATCATGATCATGCTATTAATTTGGTTTGACGAAGTGTTCCTCCAAGCATTAGGCGTTACATATATCCATATGCCCAAAGGAGTGGGAACTCATTGAAAATTTGTAGAAGATCCTAGTTCAAATATTATTGCTAGAACTTGACAAGGAAGGAAAAATCGTATTGGAACCTGAAGCAGTCACAAAACCACGAAATCAAATGCTACGAAATAGATCAATTTCAGAGTATCTCATCAAGTGGAAAAACTTACCCGCTGAAGATTCCACATGGGAGGAGAAGAATTTATACAGAAGCATCAAGAACTACTCAAGCATTGAGGACAACACGTTTTGAAGGAGAGGGGAATGTTAGGTCCCTATACTACTAGTGTAACCCCTTATTGTTATTAGTACAACACCCTTCTTATATTTTTTTGCTCATGTAGTCCCCATATTCTTATTATTATGCCCCATAGAAGCCCACTATTATTATTATTTTTCCCTTACATTATTATTCTTATGTCAGATTTGATTATATTATGACCCCTTAGACTCCTATATAGAGAAAGGAGGTATTTTCATTTGTATCATCCAAGAATTGTTCATTTGTGTAATGTAAAGGAGGTTGCTCCCTCGAAGAGGTTGAATTCTAAGGCATTGATATATATTTTCTATCTTTTTGTGAGCTGGTTTCATAACATAGGCTCAATGATGAAGGACATGCCACCCCTACATATGATCACCTCATCCCCTAGCATATGGTTGTCAACTAACATACCAACCCAGTGCAACTACTGACAAGTATTTTTGCTAGTGCACTAAGTGTCATCCAAATATCTCGTGTGAGCTCCTCGTCCGCTGTTTCTCATGCCTAGAGTGTGAAAAATTAACAACAAAATCGACCACACCCATGAGGGATGTAGAATAGGGTCGAGCATGTAAGTCCCCATGGATACTATCAAGTATCGCTAATATGTGGCCCCGCCAATCTCTGGTGAATTACACCCAAAGGTATGCCTAGTGTCTCCGTTCATGGGTCTCCCTAGAAGAAACACTCCAAGTCCTTGTTGTGAAACATCATATGCCCTTGCATACCATCGATCATGCCAATACTCTTGGAAATGCCATTATACACTGCGGTCTACCCCTGTACATGGTTGGATACTCTCGACTATGACTATGCTATCTTGTACCATGCCGTTTCTTGCCTGTGTGACTACACCTATCACTCCTTGCATGTACTCCATGCGATGTGAGGCACTCCTCCTACCCTAGAGTGTAAAACAGAAAGTTGTGTTATACCCCCATGCATCTAGATGCTCCTCTACAAGCCATTTCTCCTTGTTGCATAGCCCTATATACCACTGGGTATTATGGTATAGAATCACATATGTATGAATCATTTCACACCTCCTCATCCATCTTGGTAGATATGAGTTCCTTAAATCCACTCCTATTAGAGGGGATAACTCTATTGTGTCAATCCTCAATGACCCTTGAGTCCTAAACCTCAAAGGTAGAACACTGGTCCCATACAATGACCAGTTTGATGTCCTAGCCATGCCACCTCCTCCAACCATCCCCTTTCAAAGAGCACTAATCATCCTGCAACCCCATGCATAACCAAGATGACAAATCAAACCATGGAGGATGCTCATAAAGCATCTAGCCATTACTGCCGACTGAAACTCCCCTAAGGAATGCATGCACTTAGGCACTGGGTTGACTATAATTCCATAACCATCCCATATGTCTCATGTCAGATAGGAAGACCTGCCTAGATCCCAATGCCAATTTGGGCCTCTAGTACCCTCGATGTCTGGGAGCTCCCACTGAGCTTCACTCTAGACTATATCCATCTCCATGTTTCCAACCCACTTCAACATGTGCCAATTGAAAATATCTTGCCATCGAAGCCCAAGATATGGACTAAATGCATGAACTCCAACACATAGAACAAACCTAATATGCAGATGTTACACCCTTTATGACTCAGGTCGTGCCATCTCGCTATCCTGGTCAACACGTCTGATCAGACTAGGTATCTATGTTTCTCTTTGTCCAATGGGCAAAGGTAACCTAACAGTGTTGCTAGCCTCATCTATGTATGCCTGAAGAGAGTTTCTCTCACTCTCCCACATGCACTCTAGTAGCACCAGTAAGGAATCCAACCACTCCCCAATGTGAGTCAATTTGGTCATGGACTCGACATAAACTTCTCTCATGCCCTCCAACTCCTCGTTTTGTTGCATAATGGCCTCTCTTAGAGTCATGGCCTTCTTTCTAAACACTAGAAGGATAGCCTCGTAATGATGAAATTGTGGAGGGTGGCTATCCCCTGCAAACTCGGTAACTACTTTGGACCCCTATTTATTTTCTGGTACCTCCTCAATGACAAGTATGCCTCTAGTCATCTCATCAACTTGTTGTGGGTGGCCATTGTCTAGAAATTGCGTTATAGCATTGGGTACCTCATCAACTATTGGCATCTTGTCAATAGATGGCCCTCCGAGTGTATGCTCTACTCCCTCAACTAAGGTTTCAACTAGAGCAACCAAATATGCCTCTAGCAATGGTGACATGTACGCCACACCGAGTATATCGATGTGCCCCTCACCATCCTACATTTCCTCCTGCTTAACCTCCTCCTCAGGCTTCTGACATGCAAATACTTGTCTACACCAACAGAAATGCCTTTTGGTCTCATCCTTTAACTTCCTCCTCCTATCCACTCCCTCTGAGGGGTCTAGTGTCCTTTCGATCAAATCTCTCCACGAGCCACTGTGTGCACTCTGTGTAAGATGTGATACGTACATGACTTGAAGGGATCTACCCTCTGTACCATCACTCCATAACATCTCCACACCCCTCATGGCATTTCGCCAAAAATATGTTCCCAATTCTTGTACCAATTTTTGGGCAGAACTCCTAGCGGAACCATCCGAGTGGGTGAGGGTAATTTTTGCCTCAATGATACTCACTTTGCATTGAGCCATGGATTTGGCTATAGTTCACCTATCACAAGGCATAAATGCCCAAATATTCCATGATATATCTCTCTACTTCACAACTGGCTAAGATCATGCTTTGATACCACTGTAATATTCCTAATGGAAATTTTAGAATGATAACAAACAAATGAAAATACAATAACACAATATTTTTCAGAAACACATGCACATAAACCATAAATTTCTGAAAATCCCAAAATAGACAAGATTTTATTAATAATATCATCTTGTGGTACAAAGAGTTGTAGTAAGTGCACCTGGGCTTTCATAAGGAAAAATACAAGCACCAGGTGATGAGTACAAGTAAGCCCAACAACTGCCGTATCTAGTTCCTCCAGAAAACTGCATTGCAGCTCCAAAAACACATTGTTACTTGACTTTGATCCCTTGTTTTCCAACTCTAGAATTCCCATAAAATTCTAATAATTTGGGAGTGTGATCCTTCCCCAAAACCCAAAAAGGGTTTCCCTTGGTTCTAACCTTCAAAAAATGACCCTTCATAGCTTGGTCCTCATCCAATTTTGAATTTGGTTGTTGTGATTTATCCTCTCGATGTATTCTCTCCCAAATCTAGAAATCCTCCTCAAATGGCCCTCCAAATGATCTCCCAACACTTGAGCTCCAAAATCCCCTAAATGTTCCTCCTCTAAAGAGACTCACTATAATGACTGCATAGTCATGGAGGAGATGACATAGTCATGCATGTGATGAAAATATATTTGCGTGTAGGATGACCCTCTTATCTGTATCTATCCTCTATACTCCTAAAAATGATGAAAGGATGCTCATGTCTTCCCAACTTCCAGGAGTGCATCACTCTATGAATGTACAATCCCTACACTGTTGTTACTCCACCTACTACTCGTACTCACCTTATAGTTGTTGTAACTCAACTTTGTGTTGCTACTACAAATGGAGATGAAGTAGAATCCCTCCTCAGGCTAGCACTCGAAGTCCACTGAAGCAAGGGTGAGCTTAACACCTTGGGGAGATCTTGTGCTAAACAACACAATATTGGCTGAATAGAATAACTAAGGAAAATTCGATTTTCAAGTAGACAAAAGACCACTATTTCTCCCTCATTCCTTCATTTTATAATTGTTCGCCATGCATCCCTTGTGGGTCCCTCCACCAATTCAATTTGCCTCAAGGAATTTGAATTCCTTCTTCCCTAAGTGTCTACTTCATGTGGGCCCCATATTCCACTACTCATTTAATTTTGTTTTTTTTGTAATGTTGGTGGCCTACATTTCTCCCAAATATTAAGTGGGGACTCCCTCAACCCAGTTTTCGTAAGTTTTTATGCTAAAAGATTCCCAATGCCCAAATTGAAAAAATGGGAATTCTTCTTAACAAAATTAATTTAATTTGGGACATTACATTTCCAAGCAGGAAGCACACCTTCCATGTGGTCACTAGTTGATACAAGAATAGAATGGTCATGTTTTTTACTAGTACTTTTGCAGGTGAGTTTTTGAACAACCCACACAAGGGGAAACTTCGACTTGATTTTAGAGAAGATATTTTTTGAACCATATATATTTATTTCACTACATATTTTTTTATCTCTTGTATATTTGTCTTAGGTCATCAGGTTACAACGATGTAACAAACATTTTACTATACATGTGGCTTACCACCAGATTTTGATATATGCTTCGAGAGAAGCATCTACAGTATGTAATTTTCTAATACATAATGAAGTTAATGATTTTTACTTGGGGAAAAAGTCTAGTATCATTTTTTCATAAAAAAACAAAACATAGAACAGTTAGGCTTCTGATCCATAAATCATGGAAGGGTACTCAAACAAATTTCTAAAATAACATGCTCTAACTAATACAAGAAATGTTTTTTTTCTCTACAATATGCTAATACAATTTCATTCAATATTGAGAGTCTTTATTGTCTAAAATTCACTTTTGAATGCATAAATGACTTAGATACCTAAAATTCCCATAACCTTGAACTTTGAAATTAAATAATTATAAAAATATCTACCAAATTTTGAGAAAAAGTTCCATTTCATTTACTAATTATACTATGTGGGTGCAAAAATGTTTCATAGAGACAAAAATGTAAAATAATAAAGAAAATAAAAAATAATTAAGACAAATTCAAAACTACAATTTTTTAGGTCATTTTCTAAATAATTAGTTAATAGAATATTATTGAAATTTTATCTATGTCATTTCGTCAAACACAATGATGATTCAAATTATACTCTATTACAACTACTTATACTTTATAATAACTATCCAACTTCCACATTCATCAAAATATGTAATTATTTTAGGCGTAATTTATTTAAGGTTAGTAAAATGAAATGTTAAATTAATTAATTTAACCTAAGGTATGTCAATCATTAGACAATTATATCAAATGAATTTATTCCATAGTATAAGGATGTGAGATCCATTCAAATTGTTTTGAACCAGTATTATTAATATCGTGGGATTGTTACAATGAATAATAAAATTTTATTCTATAACATATGATTTTTTTCGCGCATAAAAAGAGGTTCATTTTAATATAAGATATACGATTTTGTTTTCTTTGGGTTGACACTAAAGAAACTAGACTAGTGACAAAACTAGAGCCTTTTTTAGCATTTAAAAATTAATTATGTTTTGGGAATTCAAATTTATAAAATAGAAATCATAAGGCATGTGGCCTACCAAGATTAATATCTCTACATTATGGATTGGGTAATTATGTTATTTTCTATCAATATTGAATTTTGCAGAGTGGATAAAGTTGAGAAATCAGCTTACAAGTCCATTTTTACTATAGGACCCAATTTCGCAAAGTGGGATCTGAAATCTTATGTAAATAGTTTCAGGCATCAAATAACAGTTTCATGGGCTAATTTTTTTTTTCTCAAGCGATGCACATTTTTCTCTATTCTACGAAAATGCGTTTCACTCTACTCAAGATTTTCCTCAATCGAAATCCATATGTAAAATTTATGCCACTCGGAAGTTGATGTTCCTATTTTGATCACCATAATTGGAAAGGATGCCAGACCAATTCCCATTATTCATTGAAAATGGGCTAGCCATATGATAACTATGAAGAATACCCTATAAGAGTCAATATTGTAACTTTAGTTTATATTTTAAGGATTCAAACATATCCACCAATAAGCTATCGGTCCATGTTATAATTAAGTTGTTGGGAGGAAAGGGGGTTTGATTCAATTCGAGTGCATTTTGATTGATAAATGAGAAGAATAACTAAAAATAGATAGGGAGAGAGAAAATAGAGAGGATCTGTACATTGTCGTAGTTGATGTAACACAGGTACCACTTCTTTGCACTTGCATCTATTTTCCATTTAGATAAAGAGAGTAGAGTGACATCACCTTCGAGTTGGATTTTCCCTCAAAAGGTTTTCCTAGGTTATATCTTCTGAAAATTATGGCTTGTCAGTTTTAATTCACTATTGTATGTTTTATGCATGCTTTATTTATTGTATGCATAAGTAAAATACAATAATTAATATATCTAAAAATATAAAGAGAAATAAACCCTCATATTATAGATTTAAATTTTTCTAATATATTTTGGTAGATCTATTGTGACAGGTAATCTAGTGGAATATCGACTATAAGTTATATATCATATTAGTATTTGAGTAGGTTTCTTCACATATATTGTCTGTAGTAATAGGGGATCCATATTAGTTAAGGTGAAAGTCACAAAACCCCAATCATGGCTAACAAATGGGTAAATATCCCTCATGATCCGATAAAGGAGTTGTTTGTATGGCTACAAACACATCACACATATAAAGTGCAATATGAGCCTCCACATGATGGCCCTGACCAATAAATTTTGGTTATTAAAAGAATATGGAGGTTCTATCACAAAGCTTTGATCATAGGAGAAATGGAAGAACAAGAAGAACAAGAGAGGAAATATAAGAAATAACCCCAAAAGGGTCAATTTAGTTTGAGTTTTGTGAACAATTCACAACCCCTATTCAAAATGGAAGTGAAGGTTGACATCAAAGTGTATCAAGGCATGTTTGACCCTATGAATTTAAATCAGTAGTTCCAATAAATAGAAGTTTATTTCATTCTTAATGATATAGAGGAGAAATATAAATCTTGTTCATTTGGTTGAAATTAGAGGGACATGCTCGAAGCTAGTGGGAAAGACACATTGAGACCTTGAGGTTGGAAGGATATCCATGAGAAAATAAGTCAGAGGATTTCAAAAACCTCATGAACTCAAACCCTATAGGGTATACAAAGGACAATTGGATTCAGTGGAATTATTTTAGGGGAAGATGGGGAAACGCTTCTAGGATCACACAACAAAATTTAAAGAGATGGTCAAAGTTCTAGGTATGATTTCGATTACATTATATTAATTTTCATCTATCTCAATGATTTCAGAGTTGAAAAAGTTGAGGAATCAAATCAAAATACTACTTTTACTTATGGGTCCTAGTTTGGAAATTTTGGGTCTAAAACCTTCATGAAGTATTTTGTTAGGTCCCCATAATACTAGTGTATCCCCTTATTCTTATTGTTAGTATAACCCCATATTATTGTTGTGCCATTACATTATTATTGTTATGTAGTCTTTGATTATATTGTGACCCCTTAGACTACCATAGATACCAAGTCTTGAAAAGTGTAACTAGGTTCCATCTTCATAATGACATGTAATTATTATTTTATGTAAAGAGATGAGAAGAAGAAAAGTAAAATTATTGTATTCCTTGCATCATGGGTTTCATGAGAAAGAGATTTTATTTTTGAGTCAAGAATCCCATTGAGAGTATTTAGGAATTATTTGTCATCTAGTCATAAAATAAGAGAGTGATTGTTATGTAATGAAGTCATGTTACACATTGTAAAAGGGTCAATGTTTTCTATGTAAAGTATCCTCAAAGGCCTTGTCACTTTTCCTCTTCAAGTCAGTCTTCAACGAATAAGGAATACAAGATGTCAGATCTCCCCTTGTGACCATGAGTCCCACATTCTCTGTACTTCTACAACTTCATCTTCACTAGTAGGTTCCTCATTAGGAACTTCTTCTTACTGTTCTTCTGATTCTGCATTTGTTATACCATTAGGCGGCATTGAATCAGTTGAAGGATTTTTTCTATAAGGCTTATAGAGCTTTTTTGAAGAAGTCTCTGCTACTTGTTTCTTAATGTAAACCATTTCATTAGACATGGTTTTCAAGACTTTTTGCAATCCTTCTAAATCAAATGGGTCATTCGATTGCTTTTTCTTAGGATCATATCTAAAAGTAACCTTCTTAGATTTTCTTTCATGGACAATGTTTTTCTTTTCTGAAGCTAAGATACATTTCTTTACCGCTATTGCTTCCTTCATGATTTTAGCTAATGTTGCCCTGGCAGCCTTGTCATCAAAGATAGCTTTGTTAGATGGTAAAGCGGATATGTACCATTCACTTCGAACTTCTTCGCTAGGCTTGGAAGTGGTCAAAATTTTATTCAAAAGCTTGTTGAAACGCGAGTTAAAATCTTTGATAGGCTCTCTTGATTTAGCCTTTAGATTCGATAGATCATTGATCAGTGTTGCTGTAGATCTATCATCGCCGAACTTAGTCAAGAATTTCTCTTGTAAAATGTCCCAAATAGTGATGGATCCCGATGGTAATGAAAAATACCAAGATCCAGCTACTCCTTGTCATGTATAAGGAAAGAGTTGGACAACAACATCTTCATTAGTAACACCATTTAAATTTATTGATAGCGTAAAGTTCTTTATGTGTTCTTATGCTAGCATGCTTGCTTCAGGATTAAACTTAAGTAGTCATTTTACAGGATGGGCCAGTAATTGACTCAAGGGGTTATTCATTAAGACTATCCTTGGGTTATTCCATGGAGTTTGGGCCATCGTTGAACTACTAACATAGGAAAGTGAAGATGGAGTTGCTGGTGCAAGGGATGAGGATGTTAAAGTTGCAGTACTCTGATGGATGACGATTTGAAGTGGAGGGGTGGGTGGATGACTTTGCAATGGAGAAGTTGGAATGTATGTTAATGATGAAAGAGTCTCACTATCAGACCCTTGAGGTGATTTCCTTGCTCTTTTCATTTTAGGTAGATGTAATTCAGTTGGTTCGATACCAAACTTTTCACTCTGCAATCTAGTTAAAAGATGAGAAGGATTGTATTGTGAAGTCACACTACCTTGAGATATTTTAGACTTTTGCGATGATATGGAAAATCTTTGAAGTTTATGAATCAAATATTCAACTTCAGGAGGTTCGATAGTAGATTTGTCTGAAATGTTTGGGTTTGTGGCAGTGGTTGTTGTTTTCTCAACTTCTCACTTAGGATTTAAAAATTTAGAATGCGATGGAGAAGTCGAGGGAGATGTTGAGGGAAATTTACTCTTAGAATGGTATTTAGATTTGGATTTACTAGCCATTCATAGTTAGGGCCCTCCTTCTAGTCCCAACTATGTTGAAACCCCCAAAATCAGGTCTACAACAAGGGGGATACCTGCCCAGTCCGGACCTTGAAAGAAACACCTTTTCCATTTGGGATGGTGGGTCCGACTGGGGATAATGGGGATAATGGGAGCATTTTCCCAAGCTATGTGTGTTGATGAGAATTGATATTTCTGCTTTCTAAAGATTTATAAGTAAAATGCGCTTAATATAAGTCTAATTTAAAACATGGAATTGTATTCTAATGAACATAAATATTTAAGGCTAAACTAACCTGGGATTTAACTTTTCACTTATGTGATCTAAAAGAATTTCGAACAAAAATTGGTAATAAAGATCATTCATTTCCTACAAGAAAATAATTCGATAAAAATGAATTGTTTCATATAAAAGGTTAGCCGAAACAATTGTGAGAAGCATATCGCATAATAAGCCATTCATATATTCAGCATAAACAGAGTAGTCATTATCGTACAAAAGTGCTAAATAATATCTCAAACATTCAATATTTCGTATATATATAACTGAGCATAAAATATTACTTTGACACATAAGTAGAAATCATTAAGAGATAAAATTACCATTGATAACAAGTTCTACTCATGAGCTTTAGCAATATAGATTTATCTCTTCCTAATTCAACATCTACTAAGAGTAAAAAAGTTTATTTCAGTAGCAGATATTAAGCACAAATATCAATAAATCTCATTCCATTCATTCATCAAAACCTCCTCTTAGGGTGCAAAAGTGCGTGTTCTGAGGAAATGTTTTCGACAAATTTCAGGACCCTTCTCTAAATGCATGAGAGGGGTTAAAATACTACTTCCTAAATACTAAAAATAGTTTATTACAAACTATAGGAGGAGGTTTAAATGACCGTCCTCATCTAAGGCAAAAATAAATCAAAATTAAAACTAAAACTGAATCTGGAAATTAACTATCTATGTATCTGTTCTCTGAGGTCACAAGCATTCAGCATCAGCTTGAGGAGCATCGGTTGGCCAACCTTTTATTTTAGTCGTCTTGCAGAAACAAAATCGGTAACTGCTAGCACTACATTCTTGACAGAGGTCATAAGGCAATTGAGAGTCATGCATTGACTGTTAAACTTGGTTAAAGTTTTGATGGATTCTTCCCTTTCCTCAGCTTTCTGTCTCCAGCTTATCTGTAGTTGATGTGCCTTTGGGATAAATCCTGGAGTGGTCTTTGAAATGAGGTTTGCTTTGTGAAGTTTTTCATTGACACAGTCAATGAAATTGTTTTCCGTTGTAGCTGCTTCTTCTGCTCCCACACATTGAGTGCTGAATAGAATCGCTAGATTTCATCCAAATCCACTTACCGCATAAGGGTATGCCTGATAAATACCATCGGTTTTGGAGCGTGGGTCCCACCTTTAGTCTTTAACAGTTTTCCCGATGATTTTCCGTCTTACATGCGACAGAGTGCTCGAGGGATTTCCTTTTCAACGGGTTTTTCCCATCAGAAACTGCCTCCTTTTTCTGATCCTGGCTTCCCAATCGCTATTTTTCACCTTCTACACAGTCTCGATGCGCCTTCGTCGGTGCGCTTTGCTCTTTTTTAATGCTTCTTCCCTTACTAACCAATTCTTGGTGCATTCTGCTAAATGTTCATTTTCTTTGGTGAACTTCTCCACGAACCGCTTGTTCTAGGTTGCCTTTGGCTCTAGTAGATGATACATAAGCCACAAATCTTGTGCAGTGAATGACCCAATCAGGTCTTGGCCTCGAGTCTTGAATTGTCTGTCTGTTATATCAGCACTGTCTAGTACTCACTTGACCATGTCTGTGTATGGAAGAATCTTCGATCTAGCCACTATTCGGTGCAAGAACAAACATGCAAGTTCAGTGATTGATGCCTTAGACGACCCGTGTGATTCTGCAGTTGCTTTAACCTCCATAATTCTTCGCTTTTTTTCTTCGAGCAAGCTCTATATGCCTTCCAAGTAGTTATGCCAGCATATTTGTTACAGGTGGTGTCTCTGTATAAGGGCATCATTTCTTTGTCTTCTGCAACCGGAGCTTTTCCCTTCGTTCCCATTATGTTCTGCACACTGTTGCGTATATTACTCTGCTTGATGCTCCTGCAAATTTTACAAGTTAGGAAAGAATAATGAAAAGATAAAGTGATGGGAAACCTCTTTAATTCTGAAATCATATCCAATATACCACCCTACATGAAATACCCTTTTGATCAGATTCAAATTTATCTCATAAATGACCACCAACTAACCACTAAATTGACATTAATGCCCATAACTCGGCATCCAATTACGAGAAAAACGTTTTTGAAGGATGAGCCCTGTAGATCTGCGATAAATTAATTTTGCGATTTGTTTTGCAATATGACAGATCGCAATATCGCTAATTCATTTTTTTAACAATAATTTATTACCTTATGTGTGTGCGAGATGCGATTTGCGAGATTCCTTATCACATATCGCTGAATCGGGATATTTTAGCTTAGGTGATACTTGCGACGTATGAAAGCTGCGATGTGTGATGAGTCTTTAAGGTGTGCGATCTCACATCGCGTTTTCACAATTTCAAAAGCTTGCTTATATGATGTTCCCCATTACCCCTTGTGATGCGATGTTTTATTGTTAAGAGAACGATTATGTTCGGAACCTATCATAAAACTTAGTTTTTTAGGTTTTGCGGATGTTTTCCTATGTTTATGATAGCATGTTTTATTCAAAGGGAAACATAAGTGCTAGTTTTTTGTTTTTTAGAAGGGTCCCCATTTATTTAGCTTTTTTACTAGAACTCAATAAAAAGGGCAGTTGTTGCTGGCCACAACAGGAATTTAAGATGGATGGCGTGGAAGCTAAGATTGATGGCATGGAAGCTAATATGAATGGTATGGATGCTAAAATGAATGGCATGGACGATAAGATGGAAGATTTGAAGATAAATTTGAATAAGTTGCTACAAGAAATGGTCACTAATGGTGAAAGGGTAGTAAAGGAAACTCATTATGAGAACAAAAGAAATGTTAATCATGATTTCATAGACTCTAATGTTGGATTGAAGACCCACCATGTTCCAAAAATCAATGTGAGAAATTTTGATGGCAAGGATCCTAGATCATGGATACTACAGATGGAGCAATTTTTTGATCTCCATAACGTGCGAAACACACAAAAGGTATGTATTTGAAATTTATATTTGGAACCAAAACACTTTGTATGGTATTGATGGATTTTCTCTCGTAACAAATTGTCACTTGGGCAATTTTTACAGAAGAAATGATAGAACATTATGAGGATACAACAAGCAACACATTTTTTAGCCAATTGATAAATCTACAACAAAAGTGTTCAATGATGGAGCACATTGGGGAATTTCAAAAGTTGAGCATAAGGTAAAATATATTCTAGAGGAGCATAGGATTGATGTGTTCAGAGGGACTTTAAAGGATAATATCCAACATGGGGTTACGCATTTGGGAACTTGATTCATTAGAGAAGGCATTTAGGTTAGAAAGAAAAATGGAAAGAAAAATTATGGCAACCAGGAAGCCTACCACTCACATCTATAAATATGGAAGTGTTGTTTCCCCTAGCCTTCCACAACCTACAATTTTGACACCACAACATCTAGAAGGAAAAAGTGTAAAAGGGCTTTGTTACAGTTGTGATAGAAAATACAGTAAAGGTCATAAGTGTGCTGAGAAGAAATTATTCTATATAGATTGTGAAGAGGAGGAAGAAAAGGAACAAGAAATGTCAAAAGAAGAGGATATAGTCTAGGAACAAACCCTAGATAAACAAGAAATGAATTTGACCCTATCTTGTAATGCATTGGCTGGAATTACCACTCCTCAAACTATCAATATAGAAGGAAATATCAAGACTAAAAAGGTAATAGAGTTGATTGATTCAAGAAGTACCCATAATTCTATTCATTGTAAGATAGAAAGGGAATTGAATTGCTTCCTATATCCATCACTAGAGTGTCAAGTGATGTTTGCAAGTAGAGGAACCATAAATTTCTTTGGAAAGTGCCATAATATCAAGCTATCCATGGGAGAATATGTATTGAATAGCCCAATGCTTTCCATTCCAATGGGTGGTGCTGATATTGTAGTAGGAGTCCAATGGCTACAATCCTTAGGTATAATAGCTTTTAATTTTCAAGAACTTTTTCATGAAATTTTTTGCAGAAGGAAAGAAAATTGAATTAAGGGAAACTAGGAAATATAATCATCTCTAACAGTATGAAAAAGCTTCTAAAGAAGAAACAACAATGTGGAATTGCACAATTATGTTCGTTAGAGGTTCCCACATCAAAATCATCTATTTCTCCATATCTCCAAAAAGTCTTGGACAATCATTCTAAGGTATTTGAGACCCCCAAAGGTCTCCCACCCATTCATGATCATGATCATGATATTCATTTGATTCCAGGAAGTATTCCTCCAACTCAAGCTGTACAGATATCCCTGTGCCCAAAAGAGTGAAATTGAACAGATGGTTGCAGAAATGTTAGAGGCTGGTATAATTCAACCTAGTCAAAGTTATTTCTCTGCTCAAGTAGTATTAGTGCACAAGAAGGATGGATCATGGCGCATGTGTTCGGATTATAGGGAGCTCAAAAAGTTCACTATTAAAGAAAAATTTCCCATTTTTGTCATTGATGAATTATTTGATGAATTTCATGGATCAATTTACTTCACCAAGTTGGATTTTCGTTCAGGATATCATCAAATTAGAATGAAGACTAAAGACATTCTGAAAACAGCATTTAGAACCCACAAGGGTCATTATGAATTTTTGGTCATGCCTTTTGGCCTTACCAATGCACCTTATACATTTAAAGGTTTGATGAATTCCATTTTCAAACCGTTCCTTAGAAAATTTGTGTTAGTATTTTTTTATGATTTACTAATCTAAATCAAGTCTTGGAAGCATCATGTTGAACATGTTGAGAGGGTGCTCAAACTATTGGAGGAGAAACAATTATATGCAAAAAGCTCCAAACATTTCTTTGGAGTAAAAGAGGTGGAATATCTGGGCCATATTATATCTCATGAAGGTGTTAAGGTAGACCGTAGCAAAATCAAATCCATTAAGGAATTGAAAATACCCACATCCATAAAGCATCTGTGAGGATTTCTTCGGTTAACAGGGTATTATCGCAACTTTGTTAAGCATTATGGGAGAATAGCAGCACCTATAACAACATTATTGAAGAAAGATACATTTTCATGGACTCCAAAAGCAACAAAGGCGTTTGAACATCTTAAAGAGGCAATGTGCCAAGCACCGATGTTAGCTATGCTGGACTTCACAAAAACTTTTATTGTGGAATGTGATGCTTCAGGAAATGGAATTGGTGTTGTTTTAATGCAAGATGAAAGACCCATTGCTTTCAAAAGTCATCCAATCAAGGTAAAGTATTTACATAAAGCTATTTATGAGAAGGAAGTGTTGGCAATACTACATGCACTTAAGAAATGATGACCCTACCTAATGGGAAGACACTTCAATGGAAAAACGGATCATGATAGTATCAAATACCTTTTAGAAAAAAGATTATCCTCTGAAGAGCAACAAAAATGGGTCACAATGATGTTGGGTGATGACTTTGAAATCATCTACAAAAAAGGGAAGCAAAATGTTGTGGCAGATGCACTCCCAAGAAAGGATGAGGATGGGGAAGCATTGTTGTGCACCATTTCTATTATCCAACTAGATTGGATAAATGAAGCAAGGGAGGAATGGAAGAATGACGAAGAGGTGGTGCACTCATTCGAAAGTTACAAAAATATCCTTGTACATCTGATACATTTAGCTGGAAAAATGATTCGTTATGGTACAAATATCGCTTATACCTATGTAAGAATTCCCATCTCAAACAAAATATTCTTATTGAATTTCACACTTCTCCGTTAGGAGGGCACTCAGGATTTTTAAAAACTTACCACAGGGTTAAGAAGGAATTTTTTTTGGATGGCCTTAAATCGTACATTCAAACATTTGTGGCAAAATGTTTGTTTTTCCAACAAGATAAAGTTGAAACAATTAAGACCCCAGGTCTATTAAAACCTATATCCATTCCAAGCCAATGTCAGCAGGAGGTCTCAATGGATTTTATCACAAGTTTAGCCTGGTCCAAAGGAAAGAGTGTCATCGTGGTGGTAATTGACAAACTTATCAAGTATGCACACTTTTGTGCATTATCACAACCATTTAAATCCACTACAGTTTCTACTGCATTTATGGAAAGAAGTCAAAAGGTACATGGAAACCCAAAGATTATTGTAAGCACTAGAGATCCCATTTTCTCTGGAAATTTTTGGACAAAATTATTTTCTTGTCTTGGTACTCAGTTAGCTCATAGCTCATATTATCATACTCAATATGATGGGAAGGCTGAGATAGTAAAAAATTGTTTGGAAGGATATCTTCATTGCTTTGCATATGATAGATAGACACAATGGGTGAAATGGTTGCCTCTGGCTGAATATTGCTATAACACTTCTTTCCATACTGCAACAAAAATGACCCCATTTATGGCACTTTATAGATATCATCTACCATCCATCACATCATATTTAAGAGAAAATTCTAAGGTTCAAGCAGTGGAACATCACATTGAGCATCAACAACAAGCTCTCCAACTCTTAAAGGATAACCTCATGTTGATGCAAAGTAGAATAAAACAACAAGAAAATCAACATCGCAGCAAAAGAAATTTTGATGTAGGTAATTGGGTATTCCTATGGCTACAACCATATAAATAAATATCCCTCAAGCAAGCTAATAAGTATAATAAATTATCATCAAAGTATTATGGTCCATACAAGTTGTTGCAAAAGATTGGCACTATGGCATACAAATTGGAGCTTCCTACAACTTCCCAAGTGCACCCAGTTTTCCATGTTTCATTTTTAAAGAAGGTTATAGGTGAGAAGCTCCCAGTCCAAACAATACTACCACAACTTGACGAGGAAGGAAAAATCATATTTGAATTGGAAGCAGTCATAGAAACAAGAACTGGACAACTACAAAATCGATCAATTTCGAAGTATCTCATCAAGTGGAGGAACTTATCCACTAAAAATTACACATGGGAGGATGAGAATTCTATACAGAAGCATCCAAAACTACTCAAGCTTTGAGGACAACACCTTTCAGAAGGAGAGGGGCATGTTAGGCCCCTATAATACTACTGATTCCCCCATTACTATTGTCATTGTATCACTTATTGTTATTATTGTGCCCCTATTGTTCCCATATTTTTATTAGTATGCCCCATAGAAATCCACTATTGTTATTTTTGTTCCCTTATGTTATTACTGTTATGTCAACTTCATTATATTATGACCCCTTAGAATCGTATATATAGAAGGGAGGTTTAGACATTTGTATCATCCAATAATTGTTCATTTATGTAATGTAAAGGAGGTTGCCCCCTCGAAGAGGCTGAATTATAAGGAATTGATCTATCTTTTCTATCTTTTTGTGAGATGGTTTCCTAACATTAAATAGTTTAAACCACCTTGGAAGCTTATGAAAGATGAAGCTTCAATTATATTTCTTATTTTTTGTGAATTTCTAGAATCAATGAACCTACAAAAGGGAGCAACATGAACTGATCAACACAAGTGATCAGTTATGAAACATGTGTCCATCATAGGTAGGGAGTTATGTAGGGTGCAATGGGGCAAAAAACATTGTTTTTAATTATTTTCCCTAGAAACTCTACCTTTTTTAGAGAAGTGATGTTTAAGTATTTATGAAGGGATTATGAAAAAAATTTCAAGGATGTTGATTGATCCAATTTGCAAGCCTATTCACCATATGTTAGAAATCGAATGTAACAGACTTCCAGATAAGTTACAATGTAAGAAATAAAGTTTTCATCATGATATCACTGCCAAGGGAGGTATACCCATGCTCAACATATAAGCCAATATTACATGTACAGTGATCAAAATTCTCATCCATGGATGATAAAGTTTGGATCCATGTTTTTATGATTGTTTGAGTGATCATAGTCATTATACATTGTAATCTTATATAAATATTGGAATCACAACCCAAATCGATGAAACTAGACCCATGATCTTCTATCCCATTCACTTGATCACTTAATCGTATGACTCTAACCATGTGAATGAATGAGATTATGTCTAACATGCTAGACACCATCTCATTATCAGTCAATGATGTAAGACGTTAACAGATGTGAGATAAACCATCAAAGATGTTAATGGATCTAAAGGGATTGTAGTATAGTTGGTATGTTGTGAATAAATGAGCAAAAATTGAACATAAAGAGAATCCTTTGGTTGAAGGTCAATGATGAAAAATTTTCCTCAAAAGCGAGGAAACATTCCTGATGTATTCAAGTATTGGAAAACTTGCCATTGATGTGAATATGAGTACAAAACCTAAGTGAAAAACCTCAACCCTAGCATTACTAGTTGATGATGAAAACCCTAGATACATGGAAAAAATCTTGTTGTCACCATCCCTAAATATATTTGATGAAACCCTAACCCTAACATTGCTTATTGAGGATGAAAAAACTAGATACATGGAAAAGCTCTTGTTGGAACCAACCCTAAAGCTATTTGATGAAACCCTAGTTCTATGCCATTCCATGGCTCATTCATATGATGAAACCTGAAATATTCTCATGTTAGCCTAAAATTCCTAGAATGCATAAATTATGCCCTAAGCAAAAGAGTGAAATTTTTTTAAACCACTTGATGCTCTAATTCCATAATAGAAATTCTTTAATAGGGATGTTATGAAAAAATATTCATATGATGAAAGAAAAAATAAGTTATCATCATTAGAGGTCATATCTTGAATTGAATATGATATCATCTTATAGAGGAGTTTATAGGCTTTCCAATGAGTAATCTCTTTCCTCCTAAATCCTTACCATTGAAGATAAATCAATTTTTGAAACCGACATCTATAAAAAATTATCAAATTGTCCAAGACGACTTGAGTAAGCTCATAACCCTTCACAAAGAGGTGTTTCCATTCACAATATGGAAATTCCGCTATAAATATAAACCTAAATTCATCCATTCAAGCTCATATTTTTCGGTGGAGACAAACAAGAGGTAGAGAAGCAATCACATCCTAGAAAAGTAAGGAAGACAAGTTTGTGCAATTGTTGATCGGTTAAATAGTCTCCCGCATGCTTGAGCTAGGTGTAGAGAAGTTTCCATAGTTTTCATGGTCGATGTTGCCATAGTTTCCATGGTCTAAGTTTTCGTAGTTCTTGTGGTCGATGTTATCGTAGTTTTCCTAGTTGAAGTTGTTGTAGTCGGCATCGTCAAAGTTGTTGTAGCTGTCATGGTTGAAGTTCTCGTAGTTTCCACGGTTGAAGCTTCCATGGTCAAATTCTTCATAATTTGCGTGGCCAAGGTTATCGTGGTTGAAGTGTTGTTTTATTTTGATTGGATAAATAAAGCTTGTTGAAGTGTTCTCTTGAGAACATAATATGGAAGTGTTGGAGAATATTTGAACAAATTATGAGCAGTCTTTCAAGTAGTATCATTAGCAATTCCTTGAAGCATAAATTGAAGGATTGTTGAGAAATATTGAGGAATGTGGAAGGGACATTGAAGATATCAGATTGTGTTGATATTGAAAGGGTATTTTGAAGGTTTAGTCAAAGCATTATTGAAGACCCCTTGAATTCAAAATTAAAAAGCTTGTTGAGGATATTGTGAACACATATTGGGAAATAATTCTTGTAGACTTAAGCTTATTTTGAAGGCACCCTTAGAGATCATAATCCATTGATGGGAGTCCTCATAATGTGATCTTGAAGAAAATTGTTTGGATGACATGAAGAGTTGTGGAGACACAATTTTAGAACCATAAAGTTGTCGTCGATGAAAGAAGGGTTATTGAAGATTGATTGACAACATTACTAGGGCTTGTTGCAAAAGATATTGGAAGCCTTGAAGAACCATTAAATCCATATTAAAGATCTAAAGAAAAGGGTTTTGATCCCTAAAACGTAGGAGTCCTCAAGAAGACCAAGTTGAATCGCTCGCCAATGGAGAGGGCCAAGGCCCTAGAGGTTGTAGCCTCATAAAGGAAAGGTTGGAGCCTTGTGGAAAATAGGGTTATAGCACTAAAAGTTCGGGCCTCATAAAGAAAATATTGGAACTTGGAACCTTGCAGGTTGGAGCTTAATACATTGAATATTAGAGTCTTCAGGGTTGGAGCCCTAAGCAATTGTTGGACTTGATTATTGTAAAAGGAGGATTGAAGTCCTCGTCATTGATAATAAAAATATTATGATTCTATCTTTTTTTACATTGTGTTCTAATTATAAGTGATCCTAACTTATAGAAAAAATAATGGCTGTAACGAAATATTGGTTCCCCCCCCCCCCCCCCCCGCCCCCCAGAATTTCCAACAATTGGTTTCAAATATAGTATCTTCTCTCAAACATAACAACTTGAAGATAAATATTTAGAACACAAACAGAAAAGTGAATAAAGAGGGCTTACAAACCCTTCGAAGGTGTCACGTCCTCATTGGATAATCAAATTAGGAAAGCTCCATTTTTCAATGAAAAATTCAAATTATGGATGGCTCAAGATTTTGAATTATGGGAATCAGTGGATAGAGGAATCACATTGAAAGAGAAAGATTCCAATGAACATAATGCAATAGTTATTAAATCTATATTGAATGGCCTACCAAATCCTATAAAAGTATAAGTGGAGAAATGATCATCACCAAAAGAGATTTGGGAAAAATTGAATTTATTCACTCAAAAGGATTGTTGGTCATGACTTCTGATCAAGAATATGATGAAAAATTACGCAAAGATGACCATATGACATAATTTAAAATAAAGGTGACAACACTAATTTCATAAAGGAATATGATAAATAATTCTTGATGTAGAAGTTGAACTAAATCTTAAGACAAAGTATGTAGTTGTCCTAGAAGATATAAGCTAGTTGATAACAGAAAATGACGACCTGAAGAAGAAAGCATAAGATGGTGACCACACACCTGAAAAGGAAAGAAAGGAATTTGACCTTTTCAAGTTTCAAGTCCAAGAAAGAGATAAGGAGATTACCAAACTTAAGGAGGAATTGTGTGAAAAAAATAAATGGCATCAGGAAGAAGTCATATCAATGACAAATCAATTAGATAAAGAAAAGAAAAGGGAATTCATTTTGTCAAAACATCTTGAACAAAGACATGAGGAATTGAAAAAATTTGGAGAAAAACTTGGGCAATACAAGGTAGAGTTCTCCTCCCTTAAATCTCATATAGAAGAAGCAAAGAAAAAAGTGAAAGGATCTAAAAACGTGATGGAAGTTTTGGTCCTCTTGAAGGGACAAGTTGATGAATCGGAAAAGGAATAAATTCCATGAAATTCCAACTAGAAGAAAAGGATGAATATATCATCAAATTAAAAATAGATATCTCCTCACTTAAGGCCCAATCATGTGGAGCAAGGAAGATGAAGGAATAAATGGAGAACCATATAGAAAACAAGGATCAAGAATGCAAGATGATGAAAGAATAAATTGATCTCCTAAGGAAAGATGTTGATCATCTAAATAAGAGTCTAAAGAGATCTCAAATGCTAGATGACATCCTAAGTCATCAAATATCTCCCCTTGATAAATCAGTTCTTCGTTATGCAGGTGAACCCTCAAAGAAAAATGATGCAAACCCTAGTCCATCAAAGACGAAGGATCTGAAGAAGATTGGAATAGATATCAATGCCCCTAGTTACATCAAAAGCAAGGATAGGTGTCAAGATGACATTAGAAGAAAACTCACTCCAAGAAGATATGCAAATGATATCAAGAATGAAAAAATAAATGGACTTCATCAAAGGGTCACAAGGAAAAAAAACTTCAGAAGTACATGAAGACAAGCTCCATCCTCCAAGTAATAGTGTATATTTCTTGGGTATTTTTATTCTTGTATAAATTTTGGGCACATGGCAAAGGATTGTAGGGCATACCACAAGGACAAATATAATGGTCCTCATGAGTCTCCTAGAAGTAACTTTGAAAGAAGAAGTCATGCTTCCTCATTGATGAACAACAAGGAATGCTTCAAATGCCATAAGATTGGACATATGGCTCATGAAGGTAGCTTGAATTTGGTTCCTAAAAAATCTAAAACCATGACACCCAAGCATGAAAAGAAAGTCGAACAGGTATGGAGAAGAAATAAAACTAATGTTGAAAGTTTCTTGGACACTCAAGGCATCAACTCATGTTGTTGATCTAATGAGTACATATTTGGAACATATAATATTTCTAGTTTTGATGATGAGATTCATCTAGGAATACCATTCATATTGTTAGGGGGAGAAATTCTAGTAAAGAACATGATTTTTTTACCCACTACACATATCATGGGTTCCATAAGCAAGAAGAAGAGCAAGAGGAGTTTACGCAAGCAAGGGGAGTTGCTTGATCACATGAAGAAATGAAAACTATCGGCATGTCTCTTATGCCACATTATCAAAAGAAGGAGATTATGATTACTTGGGGAGTTACATGAAAATGACAAAAAAGGAGAAACATGGAAAGCATGATAGGGGAGAAGCATGTAGAAGGAGAAGTGTGAAGATAGGGAGAGAATTTAAAGGAAAATATTGTCAAGAAAAGTGCCCCATTTTCCATTAATGTCAAAGTGGGAGATAATAATAAAAAGGGGAAGAATATTTCCATCAATCACAAAGGGGGAGATTGTTGGTGAAGTTTTCATTGATGTCAATATTAGTACAAAACCTAAGCGAAAAACTTGTAACCTCACATTGCTTGTTGAGGATGAAAACCCTAGATACAAGGAAAATATATTGTTGGCACCAACCCTAAAGATATTTTATGAAACTTTAGGTCTATTACCTTGCATTTCTCATTCATATGATGAAACCATAAATATTCTCATGCTAACCTAAAAGTCCTAGAATAAATAAATGATGCCCTAATCCTAATGAGTTAAAATCCCATGTGTTGAAGCCCTGATTTAGTAACCCGAGATGTATGAATATGTCAAAGAAACCCTAGTCCTTGTATGCAATCCTAATGCATGAATATCACATGCACTCATCATTTTTGGGCCCACTACAAGTGCAGGAAACAATCCTAGTGTTGGCTCCCATTTTACCCTAGTAGTCACATCTAGCAAAACTATCTTAGGAATTGTTTTGGAAGCTCCGATGCTACCGTTCATGGTTGGGTTAAGTTTCCTAGATTTTAGCGAGTTTTGTAGAAATTCTCACTGTACATTAACCTGATAATGCAATATACTAAAGAAAAATACTTTAATATACTTCTACAATCAAAATTGCAAAAGCTTAATAGATTAGAGCAAGATCAATCAGAAGACATATAGCCAAAAGAAGAATCAGTACACATGAGACACATAAAATAGTCAGGGGAAATCCTCAGCTAAAACCCCCACTATCTATATTATCGTGCAAGGTGGAAATTCATCAAGATTACACAAAGCTTTAGCTCTCATAGCTAGCCAACTCTTAGCACAATCCTCCTGGATGCTCACAGGCAAATAAGGCTTCTCACAAACCTTCTCCTCTGCCCTCCAAGCCTCCTATTCCCTTGAAAAATTTCTCTTGGGTGATCGTCCTATTACCAAGTGTAACACTAATCTCACACCCTGTAAAACTACAAAATCCTCATCGAACCTTGTTCCTTCTAAATGGATGAGTTTCCTTTATAGGAAAACTCATGCAACTCATAGTACAATGTCCCTGTCTTTAATCTCAACTGGGTCTTTCTCAGAATAGACATGCATGAGTTAATGATGAGAGAATCTTTAGTTATCTGGAGTACAATAGTTTGATGCATGCATGCATTAACTGACTGAACTCACAATTAGTTCCTCAAACAATTTGGAACTAATCTAACTAGACTTAACTCAGTAAACTGAACTAACTAATTACAACTCAAATATAACTCAATCTTATCTCCTTAATTAAGGGATAATCTCCTTAATTTAAGGGATAACTGTTGCATGACTTCAGAAAGACTTCTAACTTGAATTTCTCCAACTAATTAACTCAAGATGAATTAATTAATTTAGTGTCAAGATGAGACTAAATTTCAATTTTACTTCTAAATTTTAATACAAGGAAAAAATAAAAGTGGATTATTTTGGATTCTATTTTTAAAATTTCTTGTTGCTATTTTCAACAAGTTGATAAATTATTGCATACACCATGACGTTCATTGGCCTGCCATGCCGACTAAGCTTCCCTCCGACATCCCCAAGTTTGAGGGTAATTCTGGATATGACCCCGCCAATCATGTCTACTCCTTCCATATGTGGTGTTCATCCAATTCCATCACTAATGATTCCATTAATTTTCAGTAGTTCCAACACACGCTCACTAGAGATGTTGCAAAGTGGTACGTTGACCATCCCGCCACTTCTCATTCCACTTTCACGACACTTTCTAAAGCATTCCTTTAATATTTTCAGTTACCTCGTCGATACGACATAGGTACAAAGCTCTTGAATGGATTTTTTCAGTTCTCCACCATCTGTCTTTTCGATCATGTTCAGAAATGGCATAAAAGGAGGAGCATGTATCATGCTCCGCCCTTTGAAGACCATGTCTACCTCAATTCATATCTGAGGACTCTTTTAGCACTTATTGTCAAAGATGTCATGTCTCATTTTCCTTAGACAGAGCAATAGTCTCTCCAGTCTGCTCTGAGATATGACTTGATTTATTCTCAATTCGGTTATGTCTATACCATTATTCCAAAAATCTCTCGTCCCGATCGTGCCAATGCACTGGGAGAATCTCATGCTCCCAATGGTATCATTGGATATATTTCTCATCCTTCACCATATACTCAGCATATTTATGGATATACGTAGGGTTACACCCATTCCTCCAACACTTATACACCTCCTGCCAACAACGTGTATTCAGGACAAGGCACCTGTTATGCATTTACTGAACCACATGAGTAGATGTCAGGGCCAGCTAGTGCTCAACTTGTCTACTAGACCGTTGCTCCTTCACCATCTTATACCTATGCACCGTCGAGCACTCTGGCCCCTCAAGCATTAGCGTCACAGCCTCCCATGAATCCTCAGCCCCAGTAGCCACCACCCCCTTAGGGTGAAGTGTTTTCACAACAGAGTATGACCAATCCCAAAAATTTGAAGAAAAAGAATAAAGGGAAAAGTAATAAGGGTAACAAGAGTAGCCAATATAATCAACCTAATGAACCCCATGGGAACGAACCTTACACCAACAAGAAACAACAGGGTGATCAACCCAAGAAAAACAAGTTTATTCGTATGAAAAATCCTTGTGCATATTGTGGTGTACATGGGCATTATATACATGAGTTTCCTCTCTTACCACAAATGCACCAAATGTGGGAAGCCAAGAAACTTCTAGAGGTAAACCACCCATGGAGCAACTGCCTTGGCATCCTGTGCCATCTCAACCAACCATGCTCACAAATCCTTTCCCTCCGCAAGGATTTGCTGCTGCCCCACCTCAGCAAGGTCAAGAAACCAACCTTTCTAAACCTTCTACTCCTTATGACCACCAGATCCTCATGATGAATTATGATGAGGGTAATGACTCTAATATCAACTTGCAAACTCGGTCACTTCAATATGATAAGCCATCGACTTTGTCTGCCACTCAGTCCAAAACCAAAGCATCCAGTGAGCCTCTTATGACACCAAATGGTCCATTACAGATGCCTCAACCTAAAGTTGAGTCACTTCCCAAGAACCCCAAGGGACAATTATGTCATAACACAGCTTCTAACCAAGCTTCCCATACATACAATATAGTATATGTCTTGGCACTGTCATCTGTTGCCCTGTCGATGCTATATTTATTCTAGTCATGCCCATATCAAAAGAAAGCTCTACAAACTACTTTTGGCACAGTAGATCCATTAGACAATCGGTTGATTTTCTTCCCTATTGATACGTCATAACATCCTCCATTACCTCCATCTGTTGCTTTCTAGGTACTAGTCTGAGTCTGTAATGCCATCATTTCTCAATGAATTATTGGTGAAGCTGCATCCAATTGCATGATGGCTGCTACTATTTGGAAGCAACTCAAGTCACTTGAGTTGTCCCCATCCATCATCACTTTTCGTCCTTGGGATAGTCACCCCTCCCAGTGCCTCGACAGGTATCACAATTGTCTAGTTACTCTTGTGGGAAAGAATCTTCATGTAGACATCGAGGTTATTGATGCCCCTCTATATTACAAAATTCTCTTGGGTCGTAGTTACACTTATTCCATGTCAACTATTGCGTTTGTTGTTTTCCGTAAGATGTGTTTCTCCCATGAAGGGAAGATTGTCACTATTGATCAGTTGACGTAATACGATCCGACATCCTTGACCTCTCATGAGTCCATTACCTCATTGATATCCAACAAGCAATATTCTACTGATCCGGATTTAAACAGGAACGCAACAAATTACAGAGGTAACCATATACACAAATATGCAGCGGAAATAATACTTCATTTCATTAATGGAAAATACTAAAATATGCTT
>APFE030471306.1:0-26206 GCA_000404065.3 Pinus taeda
GAGTTGGGAAAGAAAAGAAGAATGAAAAATTGGAGCTTGTGCATACAGATGTATGGGGACCTGCTCTGGTATCATCTCTCGGTGGCTCTCATTATTATGTTACTTTTATTGATGAAGCAACTAGAAAAACTTGGATTTATTGTATTAAGAATAAATCTGATGTATTTGATACTTTTAAGAAATGGAAAGCTTTGGTTGAGATTGAGACAGTAAAGAAATTGAAGTGTCTTAGATCAGACAATGGAGGTGAATATTACAGCAAAGAGTTTGATAGGTACTGTTCAGAGCATGGAATTCGCAGAGAGAAGACAGTTCCAAGAACACCACAAGAAAATGGTGTGCCAGAAAGGATGAACAGGACAATCATGGAGCGTGCAAGGTGCATGAGATTGCATGCAGGATTGCCTTTACAGTTTTGGGCAGATGCTGTAGATACTGTTGTTTATCTAATAAACAGAGGGCCTTCAAGTTCCTTGGATGGTGGTTTTCTAGAGGAAGCATGGACAGGTAAAAAGGTAAACTACTCTTTTTTAAAGCCTTTTGGTTGTGACGCCTTTGTCCATATTGATAAAGAAAATAGAACAAAGCTTGAGGAAAAGTCAAAGAAATGTTCCTTTATTGGATATGGTGTTAATGATTTTGGTTATCTCTTATATGATTATGAAAATCACAAAATCATTAGGAGCAGAGATGTAATATTCAATGAAAAGGTCTTGTATAAGAATCAGTTGCAGGAAAAGAAACAGGAGAAAGAAAACAAGGAATACACAATTCTTGATGAGATCATTGAAAAAGTAAAGCTACCTGAAAATAATAATAATCAACAACCACAATAGGAGCAACCACCACAACAGCAACAGGCACCCCAAACACCTAAAAGTGGTGTTAGAAGATCTACCGGGATAACTATACCCACTGAATGTACTCTCCTTCATTATATTATTTATTGTTGACTGATTCTGGTGAACCCGAATGTTATGAAGAAGCAATGCAGGTTTAAAGCAGGAAGAAGTGGGAGCTAGCCATGGAAGAAGAGATGGACTCTTTAATGCATAACTAGACTTGGGACTTAGTCAAGTTGCCTGTAGGTAAAACTACATTGCAGAATAAATGGGTTTACAGGCTGAAGGAAGAAGATGGAGGAAAACATAGGTACAAAGCTAGACTTGTGGTGAAGGGGTTTGCACAGAAGAAACGTATTGATTTTGATGAAATATGTTCTCCTGTTGTTAAAATGACTTCAATTATAACTATTTTAGGTCTAGTAGTAGTTGATGATTTGCATCTTGAGCAGTTAGATGTAAAGACAACCTTTCTCCATGGGGATTTGGAGGAAGAGGTATATATGCAATAGCCACAAGGATATGAGGTAAAAGGGAAGGAGAAACTAGTGTGCAGGTTGAAGAAGAGCTTGTATGGCTTAAAACAGGCTCCAAGGCAGTGGTATCTAAAATTTGACAAGTTTATGTCTGAACAAGGTTATACTAGATGTCACTCTGATCATTGTGTTTATCTAAAAAAAGAAAAATTATGGCAGCTATATTATATTGTTATTGTATGTGGATGACATGCTCGTTGCAGGGTCTAACATGCAGGAAATAAACGTGCTCAAAAGAAAATTGGAAAATTCATTTGCAATGAAGGATTTGGGAGCTACAAAACAAATCCTTGGTATGAGAATAACTAGAGACATGAAAAATCGCAAATTAACATTGTCTCAAAATGAGTACATACAAAAGGTGTTGGAAAGATTTAATATGCACAATGCAAAACTAGTTAGTACACCTTTTGCTAGCCATTTCAAACTTAGTAAGGAAATGTGCCCAAAGACCCAAGAAGACATGGATTATATGTTTCAAGTTCCATATGCATCAGCAGTTGGAAGCTTAATGTATGCAATGGTTTGCACAAGGCTTGATATTGCACATGCAGTGGGAGCTGTAAGCAGGTACATGAACAATCTAGGAAAGGAACATTGGATGGCAGTGAAATGGATTCTCAGATATTTGAAAGGTACCACAAATCAAGAATTATGCTTTGGTGGTTCAAACACTTCTCTACAGGGATATGTTGATGCAGATATGGCAGGTGACAGAGATAACAGGAGGAGCGCTACAGGATATGTATTTAATGTAGGTGGAACAGCTGGCAGTTGGGTATCAAAAATCCAAAGTGTTGTTGCACTTTCAACAACAAAAGCAGAGTATGTTTCCGCTACAGAGGCTAGTAAAGAAATGATTTGGTTACAAAGGTTTATGGGTGAATTGGGTAAGAAGCACGATATGGGCACATTATATAGTGATAGCCAAAGTGCCATTCATGTTGCAAAGAACTCAGCATTTCATTCCAAGACTAAACACATACAGCTCAAGTACTATTTCATATGATCAGTGTTGGAAGATGGAGAGTTGAAGCTGGAAAAGATATACACTAGCTAGAATCCTCCATATATGATAACAAAAGTTGTAACCAGGGACAAATTGAGAATATGCTCAGTTTCAGTTGGTCTTCAAGGATGACAATGAAGAAGAGAAACAACCAGGTCCAAAGAGGAGTCATTGTCTAGTAAATGAAGCAGCAGTGGAGTTGCTACAATCATTCTCGAAGTGGGAGATTGTTGGGTGTGAAGCATGATTATTTAGAGGTCTTTGTTTCAGCCGGATGTATACCCCAGGAATTTTGTACACCCCTCCACACGGGGGGTTGTGGGGGGGACTTGTCCACCCCTGCGGGGGTCCGAGGGAGCTAATCCCCCCCAAATCAGGGGTCTAGGGGCCAGTGGTCCCCCGGCAGGGGTTTTGGGGGCAGCACCATCGAAGCTAAAAATAGATGTAAAATTGTCTTGTAAAAGTATAGTAATTCCTAGTCAATCTGGGTTGTTCATTAGGTGGATGATCTGACGGTAGAACTTATGTTTAGTTTAGGATTTCTTTCCCTAGAAGGAAACCCCTCTCTATGTATGAGGGCATTATATTGAGGCTGTATAATAGATGTGTATTCTCCGAGCGAGAAATAGAGAGGTGAGACTGTGAGAGAAAACAGAGGATATTACAGCGGATCTGCTGTAGGTTGTGTCTCTTTATTTTGCTGGATAATAGAAAGGAAGGACTGCCTATTTGGGGTGGACGTAGCCCAAACTGGGTGAACCACGTATATCTATGTCTCTTTGGTTTTATGCGTTTTCTGTGTTTATATTTATGCAATATTCTATGTGTTCCATTGCTTTGTAATATACAATTTTCTAACAATTGAGAACCCAAAATTTGGAAGATCTCCTTCCAAGTTCAATAGAAATTCAGTTGTAACAGTCTCGTCGAACCCCAAAAATATTTCAAAGTATCAATCCCAACTTGCATTTACAAATACCTACCATACATTTGCATTACTGCGGACCAAAATTGTGCTCTTTGGTTCATGTCGCACAGCCGCTCGACCCATTCTGCTAAAGCTCAGCAGAAACACTTTGGAGTAGCAGAAAAGTTGTTAAGAGGGATTATCGGCAGGTAAATTTTTGCAGAAAGGCATAGGAAATGGTAATAGTGGGGTGTATGAATGGAAATTTTTAGAAATATGGGAAAAGTCCACGACAGATTATGGAAATAATGGCGAGCCATTATGGTAATTATTTCGTAGGCTTCGAAGGGACTAGTTCATTAATATCCAATATTTATTGATAAATGTGAAGAGTAAGGTGAGGATTGTGGAGTGGACGTATTGGCACAAGATTTTATGATAATGTCAGCAAATCATTGTTGAAATTGATTATGTCATCGTTTTTAAATATAATTGTACCTCCCCCAACTAAAAAATGACAGTTCGCGGTCACCTTAAGTCATGTCAAAAGAATTACTAATCAAATCCTCAAAGTATGGTCAGGGACATACCTGGCGCTTACTTGGTGGAGTGACAATTTATAGGAGTAACCGCATTGATGGTGTAACAGCATCAAATGAGTAACAACATCAGGTACTTCGAAAAAATTTCACCACGAAGTAGGAGCACCGGAGGAGTAACAACATTAGAGGAGTAACAAAAATGAAGGAGTAACAACACCAGGTACTTCGAAAAATTTTCACAACGGAATAGAAACACCGGAGGAGTAACAACATAGGAGGAGTAACAACATCGACTGAGTAACAATACCTAGTACTTAGAAAAAATTTCACCACAGAGTAGCAGCACCGAAGGAGTAACAACATCAGAGGAGTAACAACACTGAACGAGTAATAGCATCGGGTACTTAGAAAAATTTTGTTGTCTTTGTAGGATATAAACACTAGTGGTAGTACCTGAAAGAAAACAATTGAGTGGTAACAATATTTATTTATATAGATTATTTATTATTACATGTATATTTTTTTTGTTTTTTTTAATTAGAGGGTGCAAAGGAGGAATTCTCTACACTGACAACATTCAAACCAAATTTATCAGAGAGATGTTTGATGAAGGCATATTTATAGGCTAGACAATGATAAAGTTTGAGACGATGTCCATTTACAATAAAATAAGCATGTGTACCATCAATCGTGACAAGTCTGACAGTTCCATTATCAAATACCTCATCAATCTCATAAGGCCACATCCAACAAGAGCAAAGCTTTTCCTTAAAGCCCTTAAAATGAGAATCATATAGTAATGCCCAATATCCTTTATGAAACACCTTATTCTTAATAAATTTATCATGCCATTTTTTTCTCTGCTATTGAATCACAATAGTTCTTTGGACAACCATTAAACGAATTTCATCTAGTTTATTTAGTTGTTCCAATCGGTGTTTCTAGACTTCTGAAAGGTCCAATCCTACTTCTAGAGTTGTCATGAGCATATTAATCTCAAATTCTATTGGAAATAATGGATATTTACCATATTAAAGCTCAAATGGTGAAAACCATGTTGTATCCCGCCATGATGTTCTATACGCCCAAAGAGCTTCAAGAAGTTTTTCTGCCCAATCTCGGCAATGTTTCTCCAAAGTCTTCGTGAGAATGTTTTCTAATACCTTGTTCGTGCTTTCCACTTGACTGTTCACTTGATGGTGATATGGAGATGTTATTCTATCCTTCATCCCATACTTGTTCATAAGCCTTGCTATCATATGTGATGTAAATTGCACTCCCCCATCTTAAATTATCTCTCTAGGTGTGCCATATTGAGCAAAAATATCTTCAAACAAAAAGTCTTAGACAACTTGTTTTGTGGCTTTTGCCACAGCCCTGGCCTCTACCCACTTCGTCAAATAATCTGTGAAGATTAAAATATGAACTTTCTAATGTGAATACAAATTAAATGGGCCAAAGAAATCGATTGCCCATTTCTCAAAAGGTTCAAGGACTACTTGAGGCTGTAATGGCCTTTTGTCTGATCGACCAAGTTGACCCATCCACTGGCAGCTATCACATCGTCAGACATAATCTCTCACATCTCAAAATAGGGAGGGCCAATAATATCCCATTTGCAACACCTTTTGTCTTGTCCATTTATCTACAAAATTTTCCCCAGAGGGGCCATCATGAGTAGCCTTCAGGACATCATAGATGTCATATTCTGCTACACAACATCAGATCTTCTAGTCGATTCTTGTATGAACATATCTCCTTCTATCCATGAATAATAGGTACTATGACGAACGATCTTCCATTGTTCCTTGTATGACAAATGCTGGGGTACCTTCTCTGTAGCAAGATAATTAGAAATATCTTCATACCACAGAGGTATGAGTAGAAATTTCAAAAAGATTTTCATCAGGAAAACTATCTTCTACAAGTGTACCTTCATCATTAGTATCTAATCTAGACAAGAAATCAAAAACTACATTATCCTTGCCCGATTTATCTATGATGGTAATGTCAAATTATTGAAGTAATAATAACCACCTTGTGACATGCCCAAGAGTTATAGGTTTATTCATCAAGTACCTGATTGTTGCATGATCAGTATGCACAAAAGTAGGATATCTAGTAATGTAATGCTGAAATTTATTAATAGCATAAGTAACAACCAAGAACTCGTATAGCTTAATTCAGTAGGTGTCAAATTTTTGCTGACATAATAAACCACATACTACTTCTTGTCCTCTTGTTGTCCCAAAATTGCCCCTATTGTTGTTTGAGAGGCATCAGTGTGGATGTGAAATGGGAGTTCCCAATTAGGACCTTGCAAGATCGGATATTAGCAGATTAGTTCCTTGAATTTTGAAAAAGCCTCTTCACACTCATATGTCCAAAAAAATTCTGCATCTTTAGTTAGCAACTGAAAAAGTGGAAATGCTAGTCTAGAAATTTTTTCTATAAAGCATCTGTAATAGCCAATGCAGCCAATAAACCTATGTACCTGCGTCAATTTCTTTGGTACAAGAAAATGCAATATTACCTCTACCTTATCTAGATCAACTTTAACTCCAGCAACCGAAAGAAAGTGTCCCATCACTATGCCCTCTTCTCTCATCATATGACACTTAATTCTACTCAGAGAAACATGCATTTGTATGCATTGTTTAAGCACCTTCTCCAATTTTTCAAACCCTCCCTCAAATGATCCCCTGTATGGTGTAAAATCATCCATTTAAATCTCAACACTATCATCGATGAGATCAGAGAAAATCCCTAATATTTCCCTCGCAAGGTAGCAGGCGCATTACAAAGACCAAATGGGAGGACCCAGTATGTGAAATTTCCCCAAGGAGCTATTCGGATTTGGTTATACCCACTAAATCCATCCAAGAAGGAGAAAAAATTCTTCCCATCTAAGGTATCAAGGACTTGGTTAATGAAGGGTAAGGGAAAATGATCTTTCAAGGTTTCTTTGTTCAACTCCCTATAGTCCACAGAAATCCACCACTTATCATTTTTTTTAGCAACAATAGCTAGCGGGGACACCCATTGACTATTTGAGATAGGGTAAATAAATCCTACATCTAGTAACTTTTGAAGTTCGTCTTTGACAATGTTTTTAAGGGTGGGGTTCATTCTTCTCTGGGGTTGTCTCACAGGCCAACAATCTTCTTTAATGTATATATGATGAGTGCATAAATTAATAGAGATACCCTTCATATCTATATAGTCCCATGCAAATGTTTCCTTATGTTCACAAAGGACTTTTAGGAGCTATCCGGTCTAGGATGGTGAACGATTCGAGTTAATATTCAATGTCTGACCTAGCTCAATTTCTATAGAGATACTGTCACAAGGTGCAACTACAGGGATATCTCCATTTTCAATTCACGATTCAATAGTTTCCTGTGTTTCACAGCTCATAATAGATTCTAGAAATTTACAAGTTGTATGAGAAACGACATGGGGGCTACTGATATAAGTATTAATAGTATCATCTTTCGTTTCATTTTTAAAATAGAGGTGTTGAGTAATAGTAAGGATTGGTCTGGTTTCCTCACTTTCAGTTTCAGGTCCTTCTAAAGGTAGGGAATTTTGTTTAAATCTTGCCTTACATGATGAACTTAGTTCTGTAGGGGGGTAAGGAATAAGGTTCTTTGTATTTTCCCCATTAGATATCACCATATTTCCTAACCAACATCTGATATAGGTGTTATGAAACCAGCTCACAAAAAGATAGAAAATATAGATGAACACCTTAGAAACAAGCCTCTTCAAGTGGACAACCTCCTTTACATTACACAAATGAACAATTCTTGGATGATACAATTGAAAATACCTCCTTCCTATATATAAGAGTCTAAGGGGTCATAATATAATTAGAGTCGACATAACAATAATAATGTAAGGGCATAATAATAACAATAGTGGGCTTCTATGGGGCACAATACTAACAATATGGGGACTACATGGGTACAACAATATAATAAGGGGGTTGTACTAATAACAGTAAGGGGTTACACTAATAGTATAGGGGCCTAACATGCCCCTCTCCTTCAAAAAGTGTTGTCCTCAACGCTCGAGTAGTTCTTGATGCTTCTGTATAAAATTCTTGTCCTCCTATGTGGAATTTTTAGCAGGTAAGTTCTTCCACTTGATGAGATACTCTGAAATTGGTCAATTTCATAGCTGTCGGGTTCTTGTTTTTGTGACTAATCCAAGTTCCAATATGATTTTTCCTTCCTGTTCAAGTTCTAGCAATATTGCTTGAAATGGGATCTTTTGCAAATTTTCAATGAGTGGCCACACTTCTTCGTCCTTCTTCCATTCATCCCTTACTTCGTTTATCCAATCTGGTTGGATAATAGAAATAGCACAAAACAATGCTTCCACATCCTCATCCTTTCTTGAGAGTGAATTTGCAACAAAATTTTGCTTCCCTTTTCTATCGATGATGTCAAATTCATAACCCAACATATTTGTGACCCATTTTTTTTGTTCTTCTAAAGATAATATTTGTTCTAAAAAGTATTTAAGACTATCATGATCCATTTTAACCTTGAAATGTCTTCCCATTAGGTAAGGTCTCCATTTATTAAGTGCATGTAGTATTGCCAACATTTCCTTCTCATAAATAGCTTGCTTGAGATGTAGCCATAAAAATACCCAATCACCTACATCAAAACATTTTTCACTACGATGTTGATCTACCTATTTTTTCATTCGATTCTGCACCAAAGTGGTGTTATCCTTTAAAAGTTCGAGAACTTCTTGTTGATGCTCGATGTGATCTTTCACTGCTTGAACCTTTTTCTTCCTGATATGTCCTTCTATCTTTAGAGTTTGAAGAGTGGTAATTTCTTCCAATGCTTTACAAGATATGGTCGAATTCATTTCTTGATGCTCGATGTGATATTTCACTTCTTGAGCATTTTTCTTCTTGATATGTCCTTCTATCTTGATAGTTTGAGGAGTTGTAATTCTGACCAATGCATTACAAGATATGGTTGGATTCATTTCTTCTTTCTCGATGTGATCTTTCACTTCTTGAACCTTTTTCTTCTTTATATGTCCTTCTATATTGAGAGTTTGAGGAGTGGTAATTCTTGCCAATGCTTTACAAGATATGGTCGGATTCATTTCTTCTCTCTCTGGGGTTGGTTCCTAGTGTATATCCTTTCCTTTTGATGTTTCTTGATCCTTTTCTTCCTCCTCTTCATAATCTATGTAAAATAATTTCTTCTCAACACATTTATGACCTTTAGTGCATTTCCTATCACAATTGTAACAAAGCTTTTCTTCTCTTTTTTCTTCCAATTGTCGTGGTGTCACCCTTGTAGGTTGTGGAAGGCTAGGAGAAGCAACACTTCCATGTTTATAGTTGTGAGGGTAGAATTCATTGTTTCCATAATTTTGCTTTCTACTTTTCTTGCCAACCCGAATGCCTTCTCTAATGAATCAGGTTCACAAAGACGAAACTCATATTGAATGTTATCCTTTAAAGTCCCTATGGAGACATCAATCCTCTGCTTCTTTGGAATTCATTTTCCCTTATATTCAATTTTTGAAAGTCCTTAATGTTCTCTTCCATTGAACACTTTTGTCTGAGATTTATCAATTGGCTAAAGAAGGTGTTTCTCTTTGTATCCTCATAATGTGCTATCATTTCCTCCGTGAAAATTGACCACGTGACAAGTGGTTTATGAGACCAAAGCCCTTTATACCATAAAAATTTATTTGGTTCTAAATAATTATATGCAATACATACCTTTTTTAACAGTGGTACACCATGTAGATCAAAATATTTCTCCATCTGTAGTATACAATCTATTGGATCCTTGCCATCAAACTTCCTTATCTTTCTTTTTCTTGATTTTAGGAGCTCGATCTTAAAACGATTGTAATTCTATAATTTCAGATCTTCTAGTTATAAAATCACGACTTGCAATATCCCTTTGTGTCCTCTTTCCAATGCCATCAGTCTTATCCAAATTGGATTCTCCAAGGAAGAGTGATGTCAAATCTCCCACGGTGACCTGATTATAGACTAGATCAATAGGGCAAACTTGTACAACTTGCCACGTGTCACTATTTAGACCTTTGGATCTGAAAAATGTATACAAGAAACTACAGTCCATCCTCGTTCTGTAAATTCTTACGAAATTTCAATGTGATTCTCAAAACAAAAGTTATGACTATTTTCCCTAGGTCACCTGTTTGGAATGTAATTCGGGAGTCTACGAAAATGTCAACTTCCTCAGAGCTATATCCGCAAATATAGCGCGAAAAGCTCTGAAATTCGGACCCGAGGTTTAGAATGATTTCAACCCAAATGGGTTTTGTTTTTAGTGTCTGAAATGTCATAGAAAAAAGTTATAGCGCAAATGCCACAATGACCTATTTGGAGCAGCGAAACCCTAGAATCCAAAGCTCTGATACCAAATGTTATGAAACCAACTCACAAAAAGATAGAAAAGATAGATGAACACCTTATAAATAAGCCTCTTCGAGGGGGCAACCTCCTTTACATTATACAAATGAACATTCTTGGATGATACAATTGAAAATACCTCCTTTCTATATATAGGAGTCTAAGGGGTCATAATATAATCAGAGCCGACATAACAATAATAATGTAAGGGCATAATAATAACAATAGTGGGCTTCTATGGGGCACAATAGTAACAATATGGGGACTACATGGGTACATCAATATAATAAGGGGGTTGTACTAATAACAATAAGGGGTTACACTAGTAGTATAGGGTTCTAACAATAGGAGTTTGCAGTTGCAAGCCAAGTCTTCCTAAAGTCAGAGGGTGACCACCAGCTGGGGACTATGTATGTAATACCAGAAGATCAACGGGATAACGCCATGAGTCTAATGAAATGGTTATGTCTTCCAATTTCCTATTGGTCTTACCATAGATCTGACTGCTAATTCCAAGACAGTAGGAGTTGGTTTTAGATTTCGTAGACCTAATGTGAGGATAGTTTCATATGTGATAACATTAATCGTAGCCCCTAGATCTACCAACCTATTTAGGATGTCAACCCCGCTAATTTGCACTATCAGAATTGGGTTCCCTAGATCTTCGTATTTCACAGGTACATATTTTCCCAGCATAATGTTTGATAGCTTACCCTAACATGAATGGTAAGAGAATCCTTTGTTTTCTTTCCAGGTTTCTTGGAATATTATTCTCTAATTGTCTTAGCATAAATAGGCACATCCTTCATAGCTTGGAGTAAGGGAATTTTGACAAACAGGTTTTGTAGATCCCCTAAAAGGTCAAATTCTAGTTGAGGATTTTGTTTACTCAGGGCTAATCTCTCAGGATAAGGTGGATCAGTTGGGCAGCCCTGAGTAACACTTGAATGAGGAGGGGGTTGTTTGACAAAATTCTGATTTGACTCATTCCCAACTACTCGAGATTTTGGTTATGGATCTTCATCACCAATATGTTCAAATATGATTGGTGTAGTCTGAGCATTCAATACCCAACCATATCGCAGATTTATCTCATTACATTCTACGGTAGAAATTCTATATGAAGGAAGGTTGAGAGTGTCAGTTTATTGAACACCCTTACTATTAGGATTCAGATTAGGTTGGATAGGAAGCTGAGGGCGAGGAGGGGTACTGGAGGGAATGTTCGAAGGAAATTGTAATTATTGTTGTTGCATAGGTTGAGGGAATTGACCAAGAGGAAGAGAAGGCCCGTGCGAATTCTGAGACCATGAAGGGTTTGAACTAGGCTAAGGGAACCAAGACTTCCAAGGTGGATATTGTTAAAATTGAGGCCATGATGGTGAAAAAGGTACTGGCTGAGGGCCCACATTTAAATTGCTAAAATATTGAGAAAGCTCCTGTGGCATACCTTGATTTGGGCTTGGTGGCTGTGGATGCCATGGTTTCTTGGAACCCTAAAGCATAGTTGATCTACTCCTTCATTTGTTCCCCAGAATGTTGCCTTCAACCCAGGAAGAGATGGACATGAGCTAGTGGAGTGAGCGTGTTCACATATTGCACAAGTCTCCAAAGTATTTAATGGATATTCCTTTAATATATGTTTCTTCCTGCACTGAGGGCAAAAGATGGTCATGGTCCTTTCTAACTCCATTTTATTTTGTTTTATTGTAATGTGTCCATATAAGAGGAGAGTGTACTCAGGATGTCAGTCTTCAAGTTATCCATCAAATTCTCGATCTCTGCCTTTGTAATTCCTCTACTGGACGTTTTGGAGGTTTGAATTCCTTGCTTATTCCTTGCAGCCCCTCATGAACATTGAATGCATAACTCACATATAGAGTCAAAATCCTCTTTATATATATCACCTTTTCCTACTATATTCAAAAGTTCCAGAGAGTCCTCCCTTAGGGCCGGGAGAAAAATCATTTTCAAGATATCCTTATCCAAGTCGTTATGGCAGATCTCTGTAGGGTATATTTGAAATGTTCCACACAATCCTCCATATTCTCATCCTCCTTTTTCATAAACTTAAAAATTTCTTCCTTTATATTCTAGGATTTACAATAATCCTGGTACTTCTCGAGAAAATATTTCTTCGTCTCTTGCCATGAGGAGATGGATTTTCTACCTAGACCCATGAACCATCGCAAAGCTGTCCCCTTTAGAGTAGAAGGGAATATTCTCAATTTATGAGCACCAACTATGTAGCCATACCCCTTGCAGACAATATCAAATTCGAATAGAAATGTGTCTGGATCTTTTGAGGAAATCCCATGGAAGTTAGGCAAAGTGGCCAGTGGAATGGGTTTCATCAATGCATCACCTCTAATGTCCCCAATTGGGAATTCAATCGAGGAGGTTGAATGTGCCATGAATAACCTCTAATAATCACTTTGAATTTCAATAGGTTCCTTTTGTATAAAAACTGATGGTTGAGATTGCTTAATAGGACTTCCCTGATCAAGTGGTGAAGAAAATTCTCCCAAGTTTCCTTCTGCAGGTGCACTTGGATTGATTTCATTTTCTGGCCCTTTGCTCACTACTTCTTGTTCTTTGGTTGTCAAAAGGAGTACTTATATTTTCGTTGATGCCTTGCTCTCTACTTCTTCTCCTTCTGCCGTTGAAAGGGGTATCCTTACTCCCGAGAGTAGTATTGGTTGTTCAACAGACCACCCCTCAGACTATGTGTGAGTCCTCACCCTAACAGCGACTCATGAAGATGCTTCAGCTTCAACTTTCACAATGATTTCCTAGATGTATGTGTTCCTACCTAAATCCTTCCTTCCTTTCCTTTACTCAGATCTCTATTCATGCAATTAAAACATTAAAGGTTCTCATAGCTTAGGTCCTGGAAGATTAATACGGATTTAAACAGGAATGCAACAAATTAGAGAGATAATCATAAATACAGAGATACAATAGAAATAATACTTCATTTCATAAATGTAACATACTGAAATATGCTTACAAACAGAAATGGAAATAAACTAGCTTGGGCGATGGTAGCTTATCTCTGAGGAGAGATGTGGCAGCTACATGCCTCTGAACTACCATACAATGAGGCTCGAAGGACTATTTATTTTTGAGAAATAATGGAAAACCCTAAACATCTAAAACCCTAACCCTAGGAGATGAAGCGCCAAACTATGGTCCCCGTTTTGGGTAAATTGGTAGATCAAATTCCCGAAGTCGTAACTTTGGCATACGATCTTTGTTTGACACACACAATACCTCACTAGAAATATCTATCTGAGGACTAAAACTTTGGGATGAGCAACATCAGTCCATGGACCCATGTTGCTCCTAGTTTTCCCAAAAAAATGTCATTTAGAGCCTCAAAACGGCTCCGGAAGTTCAAGACCTGAAAAACTACCAAAATTAGTAAATTGTGCTACAAATAAGGAAACTAAAAAACTGAAAGAAACAATGGTGGGGGTCAAGTGGAATTGGTGGGTGGCCACCAATATCCACCTAGATCAATCCCCCCCCCCCCCCCCCCCCCCCCCCCCCCCCCCCCCCCCCCCCCACCCTTAGGAAGTAATGGCCCCATTGCACGAGTTCCTCCATGAGATGAGGAAACTTCTACTGAACTTGGTCCCTAGTGAGCCACTTGCCTTGGTGAAGGAGTTGGCCTACTTTGACAACTCGATATAGTTGGATCTTCTGCTGGCGAGTGTGCTTGATCTGCATGTCCATGATTCGATCATTTGCAGTTTGTTCCATGCAATCTGGATTTAACTCTGTTGGTGTGAGTTGTTCTGCAATGTCGAATGTGTCTAGTAATGGTGGAAAGTATGGCCGAAGGTGGTCCACATTGAACACTAGGTGCATGACAAGGAATGGGGGAATGCTGAGCTCAAATGCATTACCTCCCATAGCCTTGGTAATCATGTAAGGACCATATCAGAGTGTTCTGAGTTTCTGAAAGCCATGGTAAGGCATTCCTTTTGCAAATGCAAGCAGACTTTGTCACCCACTTGAAACTTCTGTGGTACCTGATATTGATCATGTCACTGCTTGTACTTGGCATTTGATTTCTCCAGAATGCCGTGGACCTGCTGGCAGATATGTTGGATGTGCTCAATGAAGTTGTTTGCCTTATCTGTTTCGGTCTAAACATGAGCCGAATTTTCTTGAGTAGCTGCATATGGCATGGCCACATTAATGGGACATAGTGGCTAGACTCCCAAGCCCACTTGAAAAGGGTTGTGGCCAGTCGAGCTCTGGAGAGCTCAGTTATAGCTGTGCTAAACATAGGGGAGGCTCTCATCCCATGTGTGTGGATACTTTGAGTTGTACATGCAAAAAATGTGTATGATCATGTTGTTGAAAACCTCTGTCTGGCCATTAGTTTGGGGATGGAAGGCTGTGGATGTAGTGAGTTTGGTGTCCAGCATTGACTAGAGACTGGACCAAAATGTACTGAGGAACCTGTTGTCCCGATCTGAGATGATGGACTATGAGATCCCAATGTGTACCCACACTCGTTCAAATAAGAGTTTAGTAGTGGCTTCTGTTGTGATATTCTTCTTGCAGGCCGCCATAATGGCCATCTTTGAGAACCTGTCGACAACCACAAAAACACAGTCATTTCCATGCTTAGTAGAAGGCCTGACATGTAATCCTTGGAGATGGATTCCCAAGGTCGACTAGGGGTAGTCAACAGAGTATAGAGGCCTTGCTTCTTGATGGTCGGTTTGGCAATGGCGCAAGTAGTGTAGGATATGATGTGCTTCCTGACATCCTATCAAAGATTCGGCCAATAGAAATACTTCTGTAGTACTACCACTGTTTTCTCAACCCCGAAATGCCCAACAGCCCGACTGTAGTGTGCTTCCCAAATCATCTTGGCGCACTCGGTTGAAGGAACACAAAGGTGACCCAAGTGGCATAACAGGGCATCCTGGAGGTGAAAATATGGAACATGTTGTCCCTCCAAGAGTGTCTAGTATGTTTGGCCGAATTCTAGGTCGCTTTTGTAGAGAAGTGGCCAATTAGAAGTCTCGGTCCCACAAGAGTTCAACATGGTGGTTAAGTCCATGATTGGTGGTCGACTGAGGCAATCTGCAACATTATTGGTGTTGCCCTTCTTATACTTGATATTCAAATGGAACTGTTGCAGGTATGTGGACCATTTCTGATTGCGATCATTCTAGAACTTCCCTTGTGTCTATATGAACTACAGGGGCTGGTGGTCTGTGTGGATGACCGTTTCCTTCCCCAAAATGTAATGCTTCTATTGTCAGCAGACCTACACAATGGAATACATATCTTTGTCATAAGTGGGATACTTCCAGACTATGTCGGAAAGTGTCTTACTGTGATATGCCACTAGATGCCCGTGTTTAGTAAGGACTGCCTCAATAACATAGTCAAAGGCATTTGTCTCGATCTCAAATGGTTGTTGCAAGTCTGGTAATGTGAGCACTAGTGCCAAGCAGAGGTGATGTTTCAAATCTATGAATACCTTCTGTTGAGATTCAAACCAAAATAATTTTGCTTTCGCTCCTCCCTTGGTGAATTGACTCAAGGGCCAAGTGATATGAGAAAATCCCAACACGAACCTGTGGTAGAAATTGGCAAGACCTATCATTCATATTCTATCTTAGTCCTGATGATGGACCCTATTTGGGGTTTAAAATGTCGACAAAATAAACACAATACTATGGATAATCTGGATCATGCTACTCCAAAAAACTACCACAACAGCTTGAAATCTAACAAGATCTAGAAAGATATGGAGCTCTGTCAAAGTGGTTGGGTATGGCCAATCCCGAATGACTTGGATCTTGGTTGGATCCACATGCACCCCCTATTCATCAATAATGTATCCTAGATACTGAACTTGGGTCATGCCAAAAGTGTATTCTCCAAATTGGCACATAACTTGTGTTTCTGCAGTGTTTGGAGAACCTATCGGATGTTGTGGAGGTGCTCTTCCCAACTTTGGCTAAAGATCAGGATGTCATCCAACTATACCACTATAAATGATTTGGTGAATGGCCACAAGATTTCATCCATTAACCTCATGAAGGTTGGAGGAGAATTCATCAACCCAAAAGGCATAACTAACCATTCAAAAAGGCCCTCCTTGGCCTTGAAGGAAGTCTTCCACACATCGGAGGGTTCGATTGGTACCTGGTGATATCATGACTTCAAATAGATCTTGCTGAAATATTTTGCCCATTTAGTAGGTCCAGAAGGTAATCAATCTGTGGGATCATGTAACTATTCCAGGCAGTGATCTTGTTCAGCACCCGATAGTCAATGCAAGGTCTCCAAGTCCCATCCTTCTTTTGTACCAACATGATCGAGCTCCCACAGGGTGATAAACTCGGTCGAATGTGACCTTTCTGTAGCAGCTCTTGAATCTGCCTCTTGATTTCATCGTTCCATAACAAAGTGCCGATAGATTGGTCCATTGGGCAGTGGCGCAACTGGGGTTAGATCAATGGATTGCTTGACCTGACAGTGCATAGGAACCCCTGCGAGGGAGGTGAAGATGTCATCATACTCCTCCGCGACCTTGTCCATCTGTAATTTTCCTGTGGAGGGGCCCTATCTCGAGGTCGTGGCCATTGTATTCTTCTTTCATTGAGGGCGTATCATCAGGAAAACAAATTTCCCCATTTTGGAAATGAGCTTACTGCATTGTTTTGCAATAATAAAAGAGATGGCGGTAGGCAGTGCTACCTCCGGTACCCTGTAGAACTTATTTCCCAAAGAAAAAATAATAGCATGAGGCCTTGAGTCATATATAACATGTCACTTACACAAGTATGGTTTGCCTAATAATACATCACAAACATCAAGGGGAGCAATGTCACACAACACCTCATCCGTGAAGCGCTTGATGTTGTATGGAAGGTAGCACTGCTGGCTCACGCAAAGATCCTATCCTTGGTGAAGCCACACGATGGTGTACAGTTGTGGATGTGTTGTGGTTAGTAAGCCTAGATGCTTCACGACCTCTGTCGAAATGAGGTTCTTTTGGCTCCTGTTGTCAGCAATGAACTGTAGTGGGAAGCCCTTTACCCACATCTGGGAGTGGAAGAAGCGCTCCTCCTCCTTTGGATCTTCGGGTTTCTCCTTTTGGATATTCGTAGTGGCAACGGTGGCATTGGGCTCTACATCGATAATCTACTTCCCTTTTTCATTCCCCTTATCAGGTTCTAACTCAGAGTCTGAACATGCATCTAATTCTGAAGACTTTAGCTGGGCCACTAGTGACTACTTGGCCCGACACTCACTTGTGTTGTGAGTGGAGCTCTTATGGAACTCACACCACTTTTTTGTGTCCTTCTTTGGATTCACAGTGTTGTTCTTTGCTTTCGGCTTTAGCGGGTTGTCTAGGGCCACCCTGCCTTGGCTTTGTCCTTTGTTCAGCAGTTTGGGGGCGCCTTTCCCTTACTTCGGATTCACAAATCCAAAGTCTTGCTTCTTCTGTTTAAACTTCTGCTTGATCTTGACAGTGTATCAGTATGCCTGCCGAGCGAGGAGATGTCTAGGAACTCCATCTCGTCCTAGATGTACCTATGTAGGCAATCGTGGTATTTGAATACCAAATGTAGCTCAAAATCCTTGATATCCAACTTTGTGTGAAGGATATGAAAAATATTGGTAAACTCCAGTATGTCTTGGTCCCTTCCCTATTGCAGCATGGTCCACTTTATGTATTTATCCTCATAGCTTCTGATAGGATAGTATTTCTCCTTGATGGCATTCTGGAATGAATTCCAAGTGGGTGTGGTTGAAAACACTGAGGTCGTACTTTCATCCTTCTGCTCACAGTAGGTTTCCCACCAGTCCTTGATGCGAGGGGTGGCTTTGAGAAGAGCGAAAGTAATCTTTTCTCGGTCGGAAAAATCATGAATAGAAAAATACACTTCTAGCATATTTAACCATTTATCTATAGCATCTGCATCTTTCTGACCCTCGAATATGGGAATGTTAAAGTTAACTTGTACCTTAAAAGGTGTGGTGCTTCCAGAGTAGCTGCTAGAAGTAGATGTGTCGCTCCTGGGTAGCCGCTGAAGGATCTGGGCAAAGTTATCCATCATCATGTTCCTTTGTCGCTCAAGGACCTCTTTCAGCAAGATTTTGAGAGGATCTCCTGCCCCCTCATCTTTCTTTTCATCCGCCATGGGAGGCCGTTGGGATTTGCGAGGCTGGTCTTGCAAAGGTTCGACCAGTTCAAGCCCTAACTCCTTATATCCCGATCTTGTTGGGGACATGCAAAGAAAAATAGAGAAAGAGCAGACTGCTTTGATACCACTAATCTAGATTTAAACAAGAATGCAAAAAATTATAGAGATAACCATAAATACAGAGATACAACAAAAATAATACTTCATTTCATTAATGTAAAATACTAAAATATGCTTACAAACAGAAATGGAAATAAACTAGCTCGGGTGATGGTAGCTTATCTATGAGGAGAGATGTGGCAGCTACATGCCTCTGAACTATCTTAGAATGAGGCTCGAAGGCCTATTTATTGTTGAGAAATAATGGACAACCCTAAACATCCGAAACCCTAACCCTAGGAGATGAAGCGCCAAACTATGGGCCCCGTTTTGGGTAAATTGGTACATCAACTTCCCAAGGTCGTAACTTTGGCATACGATCTTCATTTGATGTGCACAATACCTTGTTACAAAGATCTATTCGAGGAATACAACTTTGGGATGAGCAACATGGGTCCATGCACCCATTTTTCTCCCAGTTTTCCCAAAAAACGTCGTTTAGGCCCTCAAAACGGCTCCAAAAGTTCAGGACTTGAAAAACTGCCAAAAATAGTAAATTTTGCTACAAATAAGGAAACTGAAAAATTGAAAGTAACAATGGTGGGGGTCCAAGTGGAATTGGCGAGTGGACACCAATATCCACCTGGATCAAGCATGGTAAGAGATCTTCCCTTCTTAGGGTGAGAGAATGGTTTGGAATCAAAAAGAAAACCAAAGAAAAAGTAAAAGAAAATCATAAGCTCGGGGCCTGGAGCAAGGTAAGAAAAATTCCTTCCCCAGGGCAAGAGAGTGATTCTTAAGCGAAAAAAAACAAACCAATCAAGGAAATTCTAGACTCAAGTCCTGGAGCAAGGTAAGAAAACTACCCTCCTCAAGACGAGAGAAAGGTTTTAAGAGCAAAGGAAAAGGAAAACAAGATAAGCAAAGAAATCTCAAGCTCAGGGCCTGGAGTAAGGTAAGAAAAATTCCTTCCCCAGGGCAAGCGAATGACCCCTATGCAATCAATCGAAATAAAGACATAAAAACGAAAACAATAAAGCTCAGAACCTAGAGCAGAGTAAGAAAAATTCTCTCCCTAGGACACGAGATTGATCGAGCGATCGACACTGACTATTCTTGCACCTTTGATAGCCTCCCCAAAAACGACAACAAAATGTTGGTTTCCAAGTGTGAACGATACTATTCAACCATTTCCCACATTAATTATCAATCCGAGATCTACTGGTTATTACAAGGCTAACGCGCAATGTATATGCAGGGACAATTGTGCAACCCATAATTGGCCAAAGATTCATTGACAAACAATAAATGATTGTAACAGAAAATGGAAATGAAAACAATAATTAACTGTAATAGAAAATAGAAATGACAACAACAATTAACTGTAACAACAATTTAATTCACAACATTTACATCAAACTGTCACAGCGAGGAGAAGAAATACATACATGAAAAAGAAACTAAGCACACAATTCTCAGCAACACCTGATCAAGAGAGTGGGCCCAACTCCTTGACCAGGGTTGTGATGAACTCATGAACTCAAATAAATATAAAAAAGATGTAGATTTCATTAATATAAAAGTCACTGCTACAAAACACAATTCTCTCGTATGCCAACTCCCTGTTTCAAACTCTCTATCCTCTCTTATACAAAACAATTCCTAAGATTAAGGTAATTGTTGCCTGCAATTACATAATGGCTGTAACAACGCCAAAATAGAATACAAAAGATAGAAAGAGTAAGTCTGGATCAATTCCCCCATTACAGCTGTAGTTTAACGATAGTGTTGCCAACTTGATAATTAAACTTACCCATTTGAGTTGGAAATCCACACATAAGATAAAGTTTAGCAAGAGCTTTTGGTAATAATCCCCCAGACTATGCTTCAATGATTAATTGATTCATAAAGACATGATTAAAGGTATACCTGCGCGATTTAGGATATGAAATAACTTAGTTAGGAGTGCAAATGTGAAGGAAAATAGGATGAAAAGGCAAGTAAAAATGTGAAAGTTTAGCTCCCAACACTTATAACCAATGTATAACGAGAATAATAACCATGATAGAACAACCATCAAATCCACATAATAAAAATCACAATTACTCATCAAATACAATAGGAAAGGAGATATTATTAAAATATGAAAAATTCAACCAAGTTAGGGACTTCCACATACCACCTGACCAAATATTTATTTTAGCCAATCATCCCTTTGCAATATTCAAAGAATAAATGTGGGAATCAAGACATAAAAAAGTAGGGCTTCCTGGAGATTAAACCACCTCCACCCTCATGCTCTCGTGATCCTGCCAAAACTAGTCAAGAGCTCACATAATAAAACTGAAATATAAACAACTAGGGCTTCCTAGAAATTCAACCACCTCCACATCTAACCCTTGGAATTTTCCTGAGACCACCTCACCCAGTTCCAAATCCTTCTAGCAATCCAAATCTCAACCAAAAAAAATAATCCCATGACAACATGGTTATCCGGAAATGGAAGGGCAAGGATGAAACTACTGTCACACCCAACAAAACCCATTGAAAATATAACAAGAGAAACAAACACACAAATGCATGTACCATGCATTCACAAACCAACTAGGAAATCACACATGCAACCTGTTACATCTAAGTCTTCTTATTGAAGCTACTCGATCCAACCTTCCTTGATGTTCCTTTTCTTTCCTTCTACTGTCACACCCAAAAAAACCCATTGAAATATAACAAGAGAACCAAACACGCAATTGCATGTACCATGCATTCACAAACCAGCTAGGAAATCACACATGCAACCTGTGAAATCTAAGTATTCTTATTGAAGCTACTCGATCCAACCTTCCTTGATGTTCCTTTGCTTTCCTTGTCTTTCCTTGCCTTCCTTTCTCCAATGTTAGAATGCTCCAAGAATGCTCTAAGTGTGTAATAGGATGAGAGAATACATAGTAATCCAAAATTGAACTAAAAAAAGGTTGTGAACTAATCCTTGGATGCCTTTATATTATTAAGGCCTCTATCTTCTTCATTTCCCTATATTTTTCCTTCAATTTACCTCTCATGCAATTATGTGGCCTTTCACCTTCGTTTTCTCCTATTTTCCTTTATTTTCATAAATAAATGCCTCTTTTCCTTTCCCAATGCCTTTGTCAATTTCCTTAGCCATGATAAACAGAAGTGACATCCACTAGGGTGTTTTTCCCAACATTCAACTTGGAATATATGTCCCATGACCTTGGTATTATTTTTCCTTTATTAACTTTATTACATGAAATTTTAACCTAAGGTTGTTATAGGTTAGTTGTCTTAATATATTTAGAATGTTGGATTTTGATGGGTTGGGGATTCAAACCCTCGTCAGACCCTTATTTTATATTAAAATGATATATAATATAAGTTACTCATTAACAAAAACTATCACCCATATATATACAACCAAACCGTTATACTTTTAACATTTAAATTTGTCCGCCACTTGGGATGGTTGGGGTCCAATTTGGCTACCAGCTAGGTGCCATGTGGCACCATTTGATTCGACCAGGTGGCCCCATGCTATTGGGCCACAAATTTTTCGCCAAGTTTAACAGATGTCGCTGGATTTGGTATTCTACCAAAATTAACCATAACTAAACCTTCCGCCAATTTTAGTGGAAATGCTTCCAACTTCAGCTACTAATTTGGCTAGACTACCAATTTTGCGATGCCCCTAATTTTTCTGGTGCCAACTCAATTTGTCCCTTCCAAGTTTGACTAGAAATCTGATTGGGCATAACGTTTTCATATGAGCTTGGATTGAGGTGCGATTGCGCCATTGGATTCATTGCAACAATATCTTTGATTTGATGTTGGTTGCACTAAGGTTCAAGGAATTTTATTTTCAGGCCTTTGGTATATCGCTAAATCATTTACTTTAAAGATTTTCGTGAAATTCACATTGGTTGATATCATATTCTTGAGAGATGATTTTATACTTAGATACATTTGTTGGAAATATTATTATACTAAGAAAGGGGAGGGGATTAGTTTAATAGTCAATTTTAACAATTATTAGAAATATATAGTATCTTAAAACATTGAGCAATAAATCATGTAAACAATTCATAGAAACAATAGACGTACATGCAAACCCATAAGGGGATAAAACCAAAAAAAAATATGTTCCAATGTTATTTTAGTCTACACCCAACTATTACATCAACTTTTCTATATCCAACAAGAAAGAGAGCCCCATATCCTAAATTTACAAGTACCTTCTTGAAGGAAGCACCAACTCCCTAAAATTTTACATGCACTAACCTAAAGGCGGAAACAACCCCTTTATGTGCAGAAACCAATCTACTTTGTCCAGAATATCCCTCTTTCATCCATTTTCAAACTCATACCCATAGACATTATTCCTTTTTTGTGCTCAAAATTAATTATGTTGCTCTCACTAATTCAACTCTCAGTCAGCTAGATATTCAACTGCAAATTAGACATACTTATACCACCATTGTTTCACTCAATCACATCTATCAACTATGTCTCATTTGTTCATCTCTTTCCTCATGCCCAAATATGGTCACAACTTTTTAATTTTTTTCTATCATTTCATTCTTTAGGCCCATGCTCCTTTCTACTCTTGAGTTGTCTACAACTCAACTACAACTTAGATCTATATTCAAATGTGCTTTGGTCTTTTCTTTTTATTAGCATGTTTAAGCACGCTCAAGCTCTTTCACTATGCTACATGATATAATTAGGTTTCTACAATTCTCTCTACATTTTCCTTCTTTAGATATGCATGAGTTTAACAACTTCATCTTCCTACTTTTTCATATGTACAAACCCACATATTTCTTTACATTTAATTTTGTATTTATATCTTGTGGTCTTCTTTACCATGGGTGTTGATCCAAGTTATTATTATGCAACCAGCTCACAAAATATAAGACAAGATAGATCAATGCCTTCAAAATCAACCTCTTCAAGGGGGAAACCTCCTTTACATTACACAAATAAACAATTCTTGGATGATTCAAATGAAAAAACTTCCTTTCTATATATAGGAGTCTAAGGGGTCACAATATAATCAAAGCTGACATAAAAATAATAATATAAGGGCACAACAATAATAATAGTGGGCGTCTATGGGGCACAATAATAACAATATGGGGACAATATGGGCACAACAATAACAATAAGGGCTACAATTACAATAGTAATGAGGGAATGAATAGTATTATAGGGACCTAACATGCCCCTCCTTCAAAAACGTGTTTTCCTTAATGCTTGAGTCATTCTGGATGCTTCTATATAAAATTCTCACCCTCCCATGTGGAATCTTCAGCGGGTAAGTTCTTCCACTTGATGAGATACTCCGAAATTGATAGATTTCGTAGTTGTCAAGTTCTTGTTTCTGTGACTTCTTCAGGTTCCAATATGATTTTTCCTTCCTCGTCAAGTTCTGGAAATATTGTTTGAACTGGTAGTTTGTCACCTATAATCTTCTTTAAGCATGAAACATGGAAAACTGGGTGCACTCGGGAAGTTGCAGGAAGCTCCAACTTGTATGCCATAGTACCAATCTTTTGCAACACCTTTAAAGGACCATAATACTTTGGTGATAATTTATTATTTTTCTTAGCTTTCTTGAGGGACATTTGTTTATATGGTTGAAGCCATAGGAATAACCAGTTACCTATATCACAACTTCTTTCACTGCGATGTTGAATTGCCTGTTGTTTCATTCTATTCTTCGCCAAAGTGAGGTTATCCTTTAAGAGTTGGAGAACCTGTTGTTGATGCTCGATGTGATCTTCCATTGCTTGAACCTTAGAATTTTCTCTCAAATATGATGTGATGGATGATGGATGATATCCATATAGTGCCATAAATGGGGTCATTTTTGTTGTAGTATGGAAGGAAGTGTTATACCACCATTCAACTAGAGGCAACCATTTGACCCATTATGTCTATTTATCAGATACAAAGCAAGAGAGATATCCTTCCAAACATTTTTTTACTATCTCAATTTTCCCATCATATTGAGGATGATAAGATGAGCTATGAGCTAACTAATTACCAAGAAAAGAAAATAATTTTGTCCAAAAATTTCCAGTGAAAATGGGATCTTTGTCGCTTACAATAATCTTTGGGTTTCCATGTACCTTTTGAATTGTTTCCGTAAATGCAATAGAAATTATACTTGCTTTAAATGGATGCGATAATGCACAAAAGTGTGCATACTTGGTAAGTTTGTCAACTACGACCATGATGACACTCTTTTCTACAAACTCAGGTAAACCTGTGATAAAATCCATTGAAAACTCCTCCCAAGGTTGGCTTGGAATGGATAAAGGGTGTAATAAACGTGGGGTATTAATTGTTTCAACTTTATTTTGTTGGCAAACCAAACATTCCACCATAAACTTTCAAATATCTGATTTAAGGCCATCCCAAAAGAGTTCCTTCTTAACCCTGTGGTAAGTTTTTAAAAATCCTATGTTTCCTCCTAACAGAGAGGTGTGAAATTCCATAAGATTCTTTTGTTTGAGTTGGGAATTCTTACATAGGTATCAACAATATTTGTACCATAATGAATCATTTTTCCAGCTAAATATATCAGATGCACTGGGATATTGTTGTAACTTTTGAATAAGTTCCCACACTTCTTCATCATTCTTCCATTCATCCCTTGCTTCATTTATCCAATCTTCTTGGGTAATAGAAATGGTGCAAAGCAGTGCTTCCACATCCTCATCCTTTCTTGAGAGTGCATTTTCCACAACATTTTGCTTCCCCTTTTTGTAAATGATTTCAAAGTCATAACCCAACATCTTTGTGACCCATTTTTGTTGCTCTTTTGAAGATAATATTTTTTCTAAAAAGTATTTAAGACTATCATGATCCATTTTTACCTTGAAGTTTCTTCCTATTAGGTAGGGTCATCATTTCTTAAGTGCATGTAGTATTTCCAACATTTCCTTCTCATAAATAGCTTTTTGTAAATACTTTCCTTTAATTGGACGACTTTCGAAAGAAATGGGCCTTTCTTCTTAAATTAAAACAACACCAATTACATTTCCTCAGGCATCAAATTCCCCAATAAAGTTTTTTGTGAAGTTCGGCGTAGCTAAGGCCAGTGCTTGGCACACTGCCTCTTTAAGGTGTTCAAAGGCTTTTGATGCTTCTGGAGTACATGAAAATGAATCTTTCTTCAATAATGTTGTTAGAGGTGCTGCTATTCTCCCATAATTCCGAACAAACTTGCAATAATACCCTATCAACCCGAGAAATCCTCGTAGATGCTTTATGGATGTGGGGATTTTCCATTCCTTAATGGATTTAATTTTTCTAGGGTCTACCTTAACACCTTCATGAGATACAATATGACCCAAATATTCAACCTTGTGTACTCCAAAGAAACATTTGGATCTTTTTGCATATAATTGTTTCGCCTCCAATAGTTTGATCACCCTGTCAAATATCATCAAAAAACACTAACACAAATTTTCTAAGGAAGGGTTTGAAAATGGAATTCATCAAACCTTGAAATGTAGAAGGTGCATTCATAAGGCCAAAAGGCATGACCAAAAATTCATAATGACCCTCATGAGTTCTAAATGTTGTTTTCAGAATGTCTTTAGTCTTCATTCTGATTTGATGATATCCTGAAC
>APFE030471306.1:26226-51509 GCA_000404065.3 Pinus taeda
ATCTTTCCTGGTTTCCTTGCGATACCCCTTAATTCAACTTCCTGTCCTTTTGAAGAAAAATTCATGAAAAGTTCTTGAAAATTAAAAGCTATTGTACCCATGGACTGTAGCAATTGGACTCCTAGTACAACATTAGCACCACCCATTGGAATGGAAAGAATTGGGCTATTTAATACATATTCTCCCATGGATAGCTTGATATTATGACACTTTCCAGAGAAATTTATGGTTCCTCCACTTGCAACCATCACTTGACACTATAGTGCTGGATATAGGAAGAAATTCAATTCCTTGGCTATCTTACAATGAATAAAATTATGGGTACTGCCCGAATCAATCAACACTATTACATTTTTCTTCTTGATATGTCCTTTTATCTTGATAGTTTGAGGAGTGGTAATTCTGGCCAATTCATTACAAGATATGGTCGGATTCATTTCTTCTTCCTTTAGGGTTTATTCTTGGTGTATATCCTCTTCTTTTGATGTTTCTTCTTCCTTTTCTTCATCCTCTTCACAATCTATGTAAAATAAATTCTTCTCAGTGCACTTATGACCTTTAGTGTATTTTCTATCACAACTATAACAAATCCCTTTTGCTCTTTTTTCTTCCAATTGTTCCGGTGTCAGCCTTGTAGGTTCTAGAAGGCTAAGAGAAACAACACTTCCATCTTTATAGTTGTGAGTAGTAGGATTCCTTGTTGCCATAATTTTTCTTTCCATTTTTCTTGCCAACCTGAATGCCTTCTCCAATGAATCAGGTCCCCAAAGGTGAACCTCATGTTGGATGTTATCCTTTAAAGTCCCTATGAACACATCAATCCTATGCTCCTCTAGAATATTTTTTTCCCTTATATTCAATTTTTGGAATCCTCAATGTGCTCCATGATTGAACCCTTTTGTTTGTGATTTATCAATTGGCTAAAAAAGGTGTTTCTTTTTGTATCCTCATAATGTGCTATCATTTCTTTCATAAAAATTGGACAAGTGACAATTTGTTTACGAGAGAAAAGCCATCGATACCATACAAACTGATTTGGTTCCAAATATAAAGTTGCAATGCGTACCTTTTGTGTGTTTTGCACATTATGAAGATTGAAATATTGTTCCATATGTAGTATCCATGTTACAGGATCCTTGCCATCAAACTTCCTCATATCGATCTTTGGAAAATGGTGGCTCTTTGTTCCAACATTAGAGTTTATGAAATCATGATTAACATTTCTTTTGTTTTCATCACGACTTTCCTCTACTACCTTTTTGCCATTAGGAAGCCTTTCTTGTAGCAACTTTGTCAAACATTCCTTAAAAACTTCCACGTCTTTCTTCAAATCTTCAATGTTGTCATTCTTTGAATCACGATTAACATTTCTTTTGTTCTCATTATGAGTTTCCTCTACTACCTTTTCGCCATTAGGAATCCTTTCTTGTAGCAACTTTGTCAAACATTCCTTCCAACCTTCCATGTCTTTATTCCAATATTCAATGTTGTATTTCATACCATCTATCTTAGCTTCCAGGCATTTCTTTAAACCACCCATGTTAGCTTCTGTTACTTTTTGTGAGAGTGAAATTTGTTGCACCTAGTCCTGTAATTTTGATATATCATGTTGCATTTCTTCCTCCTCTTCATTAGTCATGCTAGAGATTTCAGGTTTCTTACTAGGTGTTTCCATTTTCTTTCTTCGTGGCATCAATTAATGATAATAATGCTTCACTATTCCCTTTGAATTCCTTCAAACTATTTTTTCAACCAAACTTATGAAAAATTTTAAAATAACTACACACCGTTTTTCACTTTGTAGGATCTCGATATTCAATCTATTGTATCTATGTAATTTAGGATCTCCAAGGTATGAAATTGTGTTTAGAAGTAGCCCTCTAAGTCCTCTTTCTAACCTCACAAGTCTGATCGAGATTGGATTCTCCAAGGAAGAGTTATGCCAAATATGTCACGATGACCTGAATATAGACTGGTCCAGTAGAGAGAACTTGTACAAAGTGCCATGTGTCACTGTTTCGACCTTAGGCCCTAAAACCGATATACAAAAAATATAGGCTGACCTATTTCTATAACATCTTACACAATTTCAATCTGATGCTTAGAAAGATTTTTATTACCATTTTCCCCAGGTCACATGTTTGAGATATAATTCGGGGCCCTGCAAAAACCCTAACTTCCTTGGATCATATCTCCAAAAAGATAGTGAGAGAAGATCTAAAATCTGGACTTGATGTTTAGAGAGATTTATTCTCACATGGGCTTCTTTTTTAGCTTCTGAAATGTTGCAGGAAAAAAGTTATAGCAAAAATTCCATGATGACCGGTTTGGAGAAGCGAAACCCTAGAATCCAAAGCTCTGATACCAAATGTTATGCAACCAACTCACAAAATAGAAGAAAATATAGATCAACACCTTCAAAATCATCCTCTTGAAGGGGGAAAACTCCTTTACATTGCACAAATCAACAATTATTGGATGATACAAATGATAAAGCATCCTTTCTATATATAGGAGTCTAAGGGATCACAATATAATCAAAGCCGACATAATAATAATAATATAAGGGCACAACAATAACAATGGTGGGCTTCTATGGGGCACAATAATAACAATATGGGGACAATAGGGGCACAAAAATAACAATAAGGGCTACAATGACAATAGTAATGGGGGAATGATTAGTATTATAGGTACCTAACAGTTATCTACCCATGGAAAGTGTTGCTTGACTATATCAATAATTTGACCTTCACAACATGAGAATATCAAGTCACATCATCTTCTTTGACTCTACTTATTACCCATGGACTTCAATGATTTTGACTCCTTTAACAAATATGTGTTATATAGTGTTTCATGGTTGAAATGCCCAATTTTATTCAATCGTACTTCCTATTGTTTGGCTTCTTTTTACAAGAGACTATGTGCTAGAATTGAGGGCTTTGACCCCAAGGGAACTTAGCCCTAAACCGTTGAAGATAAACACTTCACCATTATATCTATTTCCCATAATTATCTGCTACCTCACTATACTCCCACAAGGATTAAGGCCCAGATAGTGTCCTTGCGCTCATTCCTTAGCCTTCGATGACCAAGGTTGTGACCACTACCTTGATGCTACCTTACTCACCACATGATTCCTTTAGTCTTACACCATCCACTATATCTAGCATTCCACTAGATAGAACCATCACTCGATGATGTTGCACATGACGACAATTTGTTTGTCAACTAGTGTACTACTAATTGTCTATCACTTAAAATTTATGCTATGCAACAATTTTCTAGATGGGTGGTCTGCTAGATGGGACCTTTCATTTTACACTATTGCAATTAATGGAAAAAAAATTCATCGATGGGTTATCACTCTACCACTTTCATCTATGCCACTTATCTCTTGTGCCACTCACTACTTTATTGACCTTCGTTTATTGCGTTAATGGTCAATGGCCAATTGTCATCTTGGTTGCTTAACAACTCCCCTTCCATTTTTTCTAAATGGAATAGGCCCCCTTTTTGGTTTATATTTTATTTCCTTATTTATTTTTAACCTCAATCTTTCCTTCTTTCAGGTTGTTGATCTTTCGAGAATGACAAAGGTCTTAATTTCTTTATGACTATTGAATTGAGCCTTGAAATGAGATTTTAACATCTCTTTTTACATTGGACATTTGGATTATTTTTATCATGATTATCTTCAATAAGTTAATGTATTTTATTGCAATTCCCAACTTTATCATGAATGATATATGAATTAGTGTTTGTCCATTAAAAGTTTGAATGCATTTTGTTTACTTATCCTTATGCTATTAAAACACCACTACTTCATAATTTCAATACCATTAGGGATTAATCTCTTGGTAAGAGGCTTATGACACTTTGAACAAAGTTTTAATTATGTGACACCATATTTTCTGATGTGAATTTCATTTTATATGGTTCTAATCCTTTCTTAACCAAGGAATAAACATTTATGTATCTTATGTAATTCAAGTTTGGTTTATGAGATTACAACACTTTAATTGCACCAATTCCTATGTTATTCAATCTAATAACTCACATCATATCATGTATGGAGCATTCATATGTGAAATTGTTTGTATTCAATTTTTTATTGGCCTTTATGATTATGTGGCAAACATCAATTTTAGTGGTGCATTGTGCATTCAAAATTTGGCATAAGGATATGAGTGAATAATCTCGAGGGAAGATTTTACTATTAGTTTTTAGACCCTCCATTAGTCCACTCAGTACTATAATTACTCCACCCTTAATTTTCCAGTTAATCATTGTTTACCCCCATTCAAACCTCGCTCTATCCATTTCATAGAAGTCTATGGTATGTTTCTTTTTTGACAATCACTCCATCACAACCTAGTTAAATGTTATTCCCCTTCTCTGTGAATAACTCTTGGCACATTTTATCCATTTTCATGGTCATTTGTGATAATAGAACCTCCTAGAAGTGAGACAATAGAATCTTACAAAGAATATCAACATACATGTTCTCAGCAGCAATATCTCATCATCAAATCAAAATAAAAACTCCACAAAACAAATTCCCTCCAAACTAGCAAAATTGCGGCCACAACAATTATGAATACAATCAAACCCTCACAATAATATGATGTTGCATAATACAATACAAAACAAAATACACTATGGCTATGTGCCAAATGCATCAACAAATCCTACATAAAACAAGTGTGAGGATCACTAACATGAACACTACCTAACAACATCAAATCTAAACTATTCTGAATCATGCCTCACATCTACTCATTATGCAACAATAAACACTCATATATTGAAGCATATATGTTCTTCAATAGGTCTGAAACATACACTACTTCTTTGTATCTTTCTCATTCACTTACACATTCCTTCAACGCACAATCAATGGGCACAAAGCTCACAAGACAAGAATATAAAACATGTACAGAAAAATTGAGCCTGGGCCCAGTATCAAGGGTGCACAAATTGGACCAAATCAATCCACTAACACCACAACTTATGCAATAAATTAATTCACACCATGAGAGGAACTTTTCAAACCATTTCTGACCCTTTTTTTTTTTTTTCCTGGAAGCCTCTAGCAATTTCCAAGTTAATTTCCTTCCGAACAACATGAGGAATACAGAGAAAATCTCATGAAATGCCTTGGTCGCATGCATGACAATCACTCTCCTGGGTCTATCTCAATGTGACTGAGACTTGTCAGTCACTCTCATGAGCCTGTAAGGGAGAGACTAGGGAAGAGCATAGGGGAAACCATAAAATATCATTTCTGAACCTCTGCCACTTGTTGGATCATCTTCTCCAGCTCATGTAAAAGCCTACAAACCTATGAAATAACCTCTGATACATATGAAAGTGGATCAAGTATGTCTCTCAAGTGTCACTGGAAAATTGATCTTGAAGGCCAACAAGCAAGGTTGGCAAGAGTGCCAACAAGTCCTCCACTCTCCAACAATCATCTGCACAAGCCGCAACACCTCTAACAGACCTACAATACTTTGTAGCACCATATTCAAGCTCTCACATAACTACAACAATTCATCCTCATAGTCATGGACATGAAGACTTAATGAAGACCTAGTTGAAATCTCAACTAGTGTGTCATCAACTATCACCATCACATGTAGATTTACATGACAACTTGTACAACATCATAAACCAAAGCAATTCCATCTTCTAGCCATCATGAGTATGCCATCAAATAGGATCAATATCAATCCCAATACATATTGAAACACACCAACTATTCCATCAATCTACCTCATCATGAAGTTGACATAAGTGCATGACCTCATAAGTTTGACATCAATGTCAATACAATCATCCCAATTCCAACACAATTAGTTCCAACCATGCTACAATGAATACATCCATACATCAGCTAGTCTACAAGTGGTTAAATCAATGCCAACATCAACTAGCTAGATCCATACACACCATATTGCCAACAATCTCGCCATGGATGCTAGCTTCTATATGGCTCACATATGTAGAGTTTTAGAACCCAACTTTTGATACCCTTTGTAATAGTTATAATTTCCCCATACCAACTTTGAATGATGTACGTTTTAAGTTAAATGATAAGTAGAATGCATCAAGTGATAAGCAGAATGAATATAGTCAAAATGTGGATTAGTAGACTGCATCAATATTGTGAACAAATTTAGTCACATATAATTCACATTTGGGATGCCATTATTACCCACCAAATTTCTCATTGATCAACCTTTTCTTGGTTGTTCTAGTTAATTTCCAACTCTTTATTTAATGTTAGGTTTCAAGTTATAATTTTTGATTTTAATCATTGTCTTTGATTAATTTTATTATGAAATTTTTTAAAGCAAGTTATGCCCCAATCCTATACATTCTATTCAATAAAAGATTCAAATGCTTTCATAACCAATTTTTCTCACCCTTTGAACTTTTCAATAAGGTCTTCTACCAAATATAGTTGGCACATCAAATTCTCATTATCCTCCTTCTCTTGTTAGAGGTAATGTTATATTGATCTAGTCTATTTTCATGTAGATGTATGAAAGGTTTTTTCATCCTAGGACTAGAAAAGTGTTGAAAACCAAAGATTTCTTTATTGAAAGTAGGAATAGAATTTTGAGATATTTCCATCGCGGATCTGAAAGAAATTATATTATAGCCTCATGAACTTTTATTTTATAAGAGGATTTGTAGTGCTCCATATATAATAGACCGAATTGAACTTTCTCTCTATTTTTATGAGATTTATGGTACATATACATGAGATATGTGTTTTGTGCAAAAGGGCATTCCATTAATCTTGTTAAATACATAATTCTAAATTTAAAGTACCTTCTTTGTCTTAAAGTCTGTTACTATTGTATTTTTCATGAAATATGAGAAAGGTTAGAGATTGGGAATTAATAATTGCAATTTTGACTCAATTGAAGTTGCACTAATCTCAATGTGGGCCTAAATTTTGTCTTGGAAAATATAATTTTCAAATATTAAATACTATATGTGGATCATGCATTGTTAGTCATTAGGTTCATATAATGGAGATTATGAAATGCACATATATATGGTGTATGCATTGCATGTATAGGACAAACAGACAATAAAATGCATTTTTTGACCTATTTAGGACACTAATTTGATTATATTCTATCAAGATATACAAGAGATACAAAACATTTGAAATTGATGGTAATGCAATTCTAATAAAGTAAATAATGTCACTAGGATAGAACTAAAATATGTGAAAAGACACAAAGATGACGTAAAGAAAAAGAAGATGGTGATGCTACATCCTTACATTATAGTAGCATTTGGGATCTCGGAATTCCCTTTTAAATTAACAACAAAGGCACCACATCAATGAAAACAATTTTGTAATACCTAGTAGTAGCTAGAATGGACAACTTAAGAGTGCATAAAAAGGGAAGGCTGCCAATCTACTTGAACTCTTTATTAGAGATGAATACAAGGAAAAGATATTGTTGACCAATTCAATTAAAAAGATTATAATGGAATTCTATCCTCAATGATTTGTTCATGGTCAGCTATTGAAATTCTCCATTTCTAGAATTTCCATTTTTTTCTTGATTGAAATTCTACCAACTTTATGTGCGTTGCACACGCCAAGTGACTATATTGAAAATTTATTTCATTAGGTTGATAATCTTGAAATTAAACATGACTCTTGGTTTGATGAGTTTCTTGGAAAACATATCCTTTCAGTATAATAGACCCTCTTTCATATATAAAACCGTTATCATCGTGGTCCTCCAATAAATTCATCTTTCATTCAGTGCACCACATTAGCTATACTTGAAATTTTATATGTTGTTTATGGGAGAAACTAGAACAAAAACATCCCCTGCACAGTAAAAAACAATGTGCAAATTCAGATCATGATTAACAAGAAATTAATTATCACCATGTACAAATTGGATCTATATCTATATTTTAATTATTATTTATACTTAGACACAACAATTCTAAAAACATAAAACATATATAAATTCTTTGAAAGAAATTGATATGTCACCTTTTCTAACAATATAAAAAACTCTATCACCTTCAGATGACACTATAGTCTCCTTTGATTCCATCTCTTCCAAGCTTGCAAGCAACATTTTCCCCTTTGTATTAAGTTTTTTATTTTTCCAAAATTTCACATACATATTGTTTTCACAAGAATCATTGAATTCTATATCCTCTAGGAAAATAAGACAAAAACAAGATTATTTTCCTTTATCAAATGCAAATGCATTTCGGTACTCTTTTATTTTAATTGAATGCAATTTTCGAGTCCCTTTTACTATTTCATCTTCATATGGAATCTATCTATCTACATCTTGGACTCCAATATGCCAAAAGAACCTGTAGTAAATTCAAATAAGAATATAAACATGTTATTTAAAAAAAAATTATAGATCAAAGATAATCATCAATCAATTATTTAAACTATAATTTTTAAATTTATAAAAATTTAAAAATTAATAAAAATCATCTAATGTATATTAAAAATATATACAAGTTCATATAAATACATACCTCCATACCTCCCTTGATGGGTTAGTCTCATGGCTTAGTGCAAAAATGCACCATTGAACAACTTGATCAATCGAGACAAGTCGGTTGGCAGAGTGGTCCATTTGATATCTTCAAAGTGCTTATTTAATACATGCCCCTATGCCATCATGTTCTTCTTTTCCATGAACAGTCTCAAAGAAATTCCAACAATGTTTAATGTTAGTTTTCATATGAAGACCATACAACAAGAAGAATGATCGTGAAGATTTGAATTGACCTACGCATCCATGTGACCATATCTAATTTTTATTTAATTTTATTCCACAAGCTTTCAATGAATCATAAATCTTATCAAAGCAATGTTGTAAAAAATGGGTATCATGTGTACAATCATTGCTAATATAAAAAATGGTATTCTTTAATAACATGTTGATTGTCATTGGTGCTTTCTATATGATCAACATTTTGTTCAACATGTCTATACATAACATGAAGAAGCATAGAGACTTGGTCAAAATGATAATATTCACTTTGTATTTCATTTTGTGCAACAAATGTGTAATTTTCTACAAAATCAACTATCGACAAAATTGTCCCTGGTGGAAAAATTTCACAGGATTTTTGAATTGTAGGTCCTTCCATCGAGCTCTATGAAAATTCTTGGTTTATTTATAAATTATGTTTCAAACTTCTTCAAAAACTCTATCAAAAAATTCCATCTTCTTGTAAATCAATCCTTCTAGCACTTGTACTACCACTTGCACCAATTGATGTATGGATATATTCATATCTCTTCCATTCCACTTTTATGTTGGATAGTGATTGATCATTCATATCAATAGGATATTTATTGTGAAACAAATTTACGTTTCCACAATGATCACATTTTTTACCACCAACACATTTCTTTTGGTAAAATAATTCATGATTTTCTCTTCCACATAGAATTTGGGAAATGAAATCATGGATAGTGGGAGGAGGTGAATTTCTCCAAAATGTTTTACCAAAATTAAGGAAGGAGTCATAGTATAAGTGAAATTCCACATGATAACAAAGACAACAAGTGTCACGTACAGTGACAAGCTTAACATACCATGGTTTTTGTTGCAGAAAAGTGTTGCTTGAGACATTAATTCCACAATTCTCTTCTTTAAACTTCTTAAACAACTCTATCTAATTGGTGTCCAAGATATTTTTTGGATGTTCTTCATCTGTATTTTTTTCTATTCTTCGTCACATCACATCCCTTTATTTTGGTGAAACATGTGATTTTTTCATCTAATATTCACATATCATATTTTTAAAATTTTCTCCAAGTTTGTGTTTGTGTGTTTGCCTACAAATGACTATCCAACAAGCAAGCTCATCATTTGCATCTATTTTCAATCTAAATTTCCTATGCTTGTGCAATGTTCTTTTTGATATCCCTAATGCTCTTTCCATATATTTTATCAAATGATTTTATGTAGTATTTGATGAAACCACTATTGATTGTATTGCTCTACGTGCATTTAGATCAATTTTATTTCTAGATATTATAATTAGTTTTAGAGCACTACTTATATTTTGAATCACATTCTCCTTCACCTTTTGACCTTTTGTTCATTTTCGAATGCCTAATAGTGTTGTAGCTTCTTTTAATTTCTTTGATGTTAAGGGACGTCTCAAAATTTGAGCTTGAACTGACACATTTTCATCTTTGAAGAACTTATCAATAATGTGATCGGCATGATATCATATAGCATGGTCAAAGTTTTTATCTCCATATGTGTCAATGTCAAAATCTTCTAAAATCTCATCATCACTATTGATTTCACCTGTACATATGAAAATTTAATGTAAATTAGTATAAATATACATTAAATAATTAAATTAAAAAATAGGGAACGAAATTGAAACTAGTAAATATGTATAATTTCAGTAATACATGAAATATATATACATACGTATGGGTGGTTCAACTTCTTCTTCACTTGAATATTTTTCAACATCGTCAACAACATCATCAATGTCTGGTTCATTTTCTTCTTCACTTTGTCTTTCGACATTTTCAATCTCATCATCAACGTTATGAGGAAAATCTCTCTCTGTTTACATTCCAAAATATTTTTCAAATTATTTTATCAAATAAAAATTAAATTTCACAATAAGAAATTAAAGAAAAATTACAATCATGGAAATGAAAGTTAGAAATAGATATTTTCATTAAAAGAAATGTTTGAAAAAAACTTTAATATTAAACCTTAAAAAATCTTACTTATGTTATCCACAGGCTTCTTTATTTATTCAATAAATTTGCTACTAAAAAATGTTTACTATCTAAAAGCTAGCCCAAAAATGCTCAATATATAAAAGGTTGATCCAATAAAATTTTCTATGCATTTAGCATATAAATGAAAACCATATCTTTTACTTCAACATTATCAATCCTTAAAGATAAGTCAACAATCATCCCTACTAAACAAAAATCATGAATCCAAACCCTAACTATACAATCCAATAACACTCAACACTCTAGTTATAATACAACAAGTATTAAACCCTAGTTCATATTTATCAACAATATAATCCCTGATACATCAGCCAACTCCATATTCAAATTTGCTTAACATTGTCAAACTTAGCAGCTTTAGTAGTAAGCCCTTGTGATTTGAAACATTAATAATCCTAATGACACACAAATTGTTGAAAATAACAACAAGAAATGCTAAAAATAGCATTGTTATAGATAGCATTTCAGGATATATTCCAATTTTAATTTGTCCTTGAATTAAAATTCGAATTTAATCTCACCACCTAAATTCGTTCCAAATAGTTTGTGGAACTAATTGTGAGTTCAGTCGGTTATTGCATGCAAGCACGCAACTAGTGTTCTCCAGATAACTGAATATTCTCTCATAAATAACTCATGCATGTCAGTTCATACAGAGACCCAGTTGAGATTAAAGGCAGGGAAAGTGTACTATCAGTTGCTAGAATATTCCCATGTGAATCTCTCTTGCATGTAGAAGGGATTCATTCCTTGAGGATTGTGCAGTTACTACAGAGGTCAGAGCAGTGTGTGAGGTGAGAATCATACAAGTGGAAGCTAGAGGACCCAGGAGAAACTGCGCAAGGAAATAGGAGGCTTGGAGGACTGAAGGAAGGCATATGTGTTGTCTATTATGTCTATGAGCAACAGAGAGGGATTGTACTAAGAGCTGCATAGCTTGTGAGCTAAAGCTTTGTGTAATCCTAAGATATTTCCACTTGTATGATAATACAGATAGCAGGCTTTTTCACTAAGGCTTTCCCCAGAGTATTCTTCTATGTTTCATGTGCGATTGAATCTTCTTCTCTGTTATATGTGTTCTGTTTGATCTTGATCAAAATCGATTCAGCTTCCGCAAGTTTGATTGTAGAAGTAGATCAAGTATTTTTCTTTAGTACATTGCATAATCAGTTTAATCTACAATGAGAATCTCTACACTAGTACACGCAATACATCCTAAATATTCATACAACCAAACCCCGAATCGAGAGTTTTGACAAGATCAAATTAAACCAACAATTCAACATTCTTCAATATAAAACTCAATGAAAGATATGATCAACTTTTTTTGTAAAGACAGTAGCGTATAGAAATATGCTATCCACAATCTTATTTACCTATTCATAAAAAAATTTACTGAAAAAAGTTCACTATTGAAAATTTAGCCAAAAAAATTTTACTATTCAAAAGGTAGATAAAAAAATGTTTGTTATCCAAAAGTTGCATATGCGAAATTTGGGTTGAGAGTGAGAAAATGATGTTTTGGTCATTTTATTTATAGGTTTCAAACAAAATGGTTACACCATGTTATTTTCATAGTCGATGAAAAAAATGGAAAAAAATTCGACCGATTTTTTTCTATTAACTTTAACGTTTGGCCAAAAAAAAACAATGGCCAAACAACTTATTATTTTCGAACGAGAAGGTTTTTCTATCAAAAAATTGCAACTCTTGAACCAACCAGAGTTGGCTCACATTTGTTTACTATTCTCCAATTTTGGAATGGTTAAACTCCATCAAATATATTTAATCTACTTTCAAAACCAACACCAACATTGTAGAAATTTGATAGAATTACAACTGCTCAAGAAATTTAATCTAAAATCATGAGACGCAATTCTACTCTACTGACCTGTGGAATGAAATTCATAATTTAGAACAACATACATAGACATGCAATAAGAAAAACCACAAATACACGTGATTTCTAAGGGAACCCAATTGGGAGAAACCCCTCAAGCATGTTTGCATTAATCAATGAATTGAGAAACTATTACGAATGCTAGCTCTAGCTCTGATCTCAACCTACAAAATAATAATTGTTCTCCTGCTCAGTGAACTCATTTTGGCCAACACTTAGCCAATTCTTTGTTCACCTAGCCTCTTAATTCCTTGCGTAATTCTTTAGGATTTTCCTCCAAAATGATTTTGCAATTCCCAATGATTGATCATTGATTGCATGCAACACCTATACACTCAACACTAGTTTACAAATGATTATACATTGCCTTGGAATCTGCATCATAGCTAAGAAATTTGAATTCCTTGCATCCATGATCTATTTTTGGTTGATTGATCAGTTAACTAGATGATCTCTAAGTTAGACTGCTATCCCACTACACAACTGACCTCCAACTAGTTCTATTAACTGTTAGAACTAGTTTAAGTGAGTACAACTGAAATAAATGAACTTAATTGGTACAAATTAGCAATCACACCTGCATAATTGAACTCCAATACCTCTAACTCGAATTTATTGAGCTAACAGAGTGACAAGGGCCATGTCACCCTAGTTAATTTCCACTATGTTGTATGTTGATGTGGAAATTTCAAATTTTCTTAGTGACCAAGGCTAAGCCAAATTGTGCCTTTCTTGCTAGACTTCTCAACACTCCGTCTTAGTAAGAAAGGGTTTATAAACCAACCATATCTTGCACCTGTTCAATTCAAACTTCCATCTTGACAACTCCTTTGTCAAGATGTCAACATCGTGTTCATTAGTCATAATGTATTGTAGAAACATTATCCTATTCTACACACAGCCCTCTAAATGATGATATTGGATATCTATATGTTTGGATCAATTGTGAAATATTGGATTCTCAGAGAGCTTAATATAAATCTTATTATCACAATAGATCATAGTTGGATCCATCTCCTAACCAAACAATCCCAAAAGTATCTTTCTCATCCAAATCACCTCACATGTTGCTTTACTCGTAGCCATGTATTCATCTTTTGTTGAGCTTGGCACCACAGACCTCTACTTCCTCTTGTACCAGGAAATTGTTATGGACCCAACACTAAAAATTTCACCTGATGTACTCTTTCATTCAGATAGACTCCCTACCCAATCTGCATTTGTGAAGCCATGCATCTTCACTCCCTCTATCCATTTGTACCATAATCCATACTAGGAAATGCCTCTGAGGTACCATAAAACATGATTTGTTGCCTTCCAATACAATTTAGTCGACCCAACCATAGCTTGGTTCAACTATTTGACTGCATAGTATATATCTGGTCATGTGTTCATAAGATACATCAATGAAACCACTAGTTATCAGTAAATGGTAGCATTAACCTCTTAACCTGAAGTAGCATTATCCTTCCTCCAGTTGGTCACTAGAGATGTGTCCATGGGATTACAACTCTCCATATGAAATATCTACAGTATCTCGGTGGCATACTTTCCTTGAGACACAAACAATCACCCATCACCTTGCCATACTTATAGCCCGAGGAAGTAGTGCATGAGACCCATTTATTTTATCTCAAATTCCCTTGCAATGTTCTCCTTGCAAGAGTTGATCAGCTAGTCATCACCTGTCAATATTAAGTCATCAACATATAAAACAATGATAAGCAATTTACCTTCTACTAAAATGTGATAGATGTTTGCATCTTCTTCACTTTTGGTGAAGCCCAATCCAATGAGATACATAGAAATCTGAGTGTACCAAGCTCAGGGTACCTGTTTGATACTGTACAATGCTCATCTAAGTCTGCACATAAGACTCCCGATAAAATGTCTCAAAATCTTATGGTTGCTCTATGTACACTTCCTCCTTAATAAGAACATTGATAAATGTTGTTTTTACATCTATCTAGTTGATCTTCCATGCCATCTGCTCAAGCAGTGCAAGAATTGATCTAATGGGTGAATACCTTGCTACGGGAGAAAAGGTTTCCTCATAGTCAATTCCCTCAACTTGAGAGAATCCTTTGGCCACAAATATTTCCTTATGCTTCTCTATGCTTCTATCTACTACATACTTAACTTTGAAGATCCATTTTGAAATTACAACTAATTTCTATGCTAGTTTTGGGACCACTTCCCAAACATTATTCTTTATGATGGATTTGTATTCCTCCACCATTGCATCAACCCAAACTGATTTCTCAACTTCTTCCTCAGAAAAGGATGGCTCGGTCTCTACAAGCTCAATCACTAGACTCATGTAGCTAGTGTACCTCTTAGGTGGCCTCTTTTTCTTGTGCAAATTTGAAGGATCTTCCACATTCTCCCTCACATTCTGCACCAGTCTTTCAGCTTCCTTGGTTAGTTTCATACTTTCTCTAGATGGTTCTACTTGAGTGGATGTCTCCAATTTGTCTCCTCTCTACTCCTCCATTTTTGGTTTCTCCATAACTTCCTGATACTCCTCCTAGGGCTCCTCCTTTGGAGCTAAAATCTAATCTTCTAGTGGTATTTTAAACTCCCTCTTAAAAGAGCATCTCATTACTTTCTCCTCATCAAAATTTAGATCCCTTTGTACAACTGCCATTCTGAGGTAAGGTAAGTACACATGGTAATTTTTTGGAGTTTCATTGTAACCCATAAAACTCCCAACTCTATTGTTGACTTAAGCTTCTTCCTCAAATCTTTGGAGACATGGCAGTAAAAAAGGGCTCCAAAAAAATTAAAATGAGACACATCCGACTTTCTCCCCAAGAAGGCCTCCTCCAATGTAATCATACCAAGAATCTGATGAGGACTTTGGTTTTGCAGGTAGACTGCTAGGTTACATCCCTTTTCCCATAAATGTAGTGGTATGCCTTGGTCATGTATCATAATGCTCGAAGCTCCCACAATGCTCTGATTCTTTCTCTCAGCTGCCCAATTCTGTTATGGCTTGTGGGTAGAAGCTATTAGTTCTCTTCAAATTCCTTTTTTGGAGCAAAATTTCTTGAAGTCATTCTAAACATACTCACCTCCATTGTCTCTCTTGAGAGCCTTTACCTTCTTGTCAGTCTCTTTCTCAAATAGTGCCTTGAGTTCTAAATTTTGTGAGAATGTCTCATCCTTCTTCCGCCTAAATAAAATCGAATAATTTCTTGATAAATCATCAATAAAAATAACATAGTTTTTATGCCTAGAAGTGGAGGCTGTCGAGAAGGATCCAAAAACATCAAAATGGTCTCTCTCCAAGACTGCATTTACTTTTTTGTCTCGATCATGGAATGTGGATTTTACATACTTCCCCAAGTTATAACCCTTGCATACATCCTGGTGCTCAAGAGATACTGTAGGGATGCTAGTGGTTATTTGTTGTATAATTTTAAGGGTGCCATGGTGAAAATGACCAAGCATTTTAAGCCAGAGTTCAACAACATCTTGACTCTGCACTTTCTTTGCCTTACTCCTTAATGTAATGCAATCTTCCACATCAATTTTTTGCAGGTTCTTTAGGTGAACCCCAATTTGCTTCAGCTGCCAAGTAGCTATGTGTCTGAGAAAGGCTTTCCCTTTACTAAAAATAACATAATATACACTATATTCCAAAATTTATACAAAGATGAGGTTCTTCTTCAGGCCTGGTATAAACATGACATGTTTGAGGTGAAGAGGAGATTGTGACTCCCTCTTAAAGGTCATTGTACCAATCCCAGTAGCAATGTACCTTCTTTCTTTTCCAAGCTTAATATGCATATGGAGATCTTTCTCCTCCATATTAGTGAAAAAATATATACACCTTGTCATGTGGTATGCAGCACCTAAGTCCCTCTAGGCAATGAAATTCGAGTCTCCATCGAAATCATACTCTAATCTCAGTTCATTAAAGTATATTCTCCCAACTCTGAAGAAATCCTGCTACACTGAAGCTACAAATTCAAACCTCCTGAGGAACGACATCGAAATTCTTGTTCTAATGTGAATCCTACTCTGATACCATGTAAAAATTTGATAGAATTGGAATTTCTCAAGAGATTTAATCTAAAATCATGTGACACAATTCTACTCTATTGATCCGAAAAATGAAATTCATAACTTAGAACAACATGCATAGGAATGAAATAAGAAAAACCATGAATACACAATGATTTCTAGGGGAACCCATCTAGGAAAGATCCCTCAAGCCTGTTTTCATTAATTGATGAATTTAGAAACTATTACAATTGCTAGCTCCAACTCTAAGCTGAACATGCAAAATAATAAATGTTCTCTTGTTCAATGAACAAGCTTTGGCCAACATCTAGTCATTTGTTTTCTCACCTAGCCTCTTATTTCCTTGCATAATTCCAAAGGAAATTAACCCCTATATTTTAGGAATTTCCTCCAAAATGATTGCATAATTAGCAAGGATTGATCATTGATTACATGTAACACATGTGCACTCAACACTAGTTCACAATTGATGTTACATTGCCTTGGAATCTCCACTGCAACTGAGAAATTCAAATTCATGGCATTAATGAGCTATTTTTGGTTGATTTATCACTTAACTAGATCATTTCTGAGTTATATTGTTGTCTCACTCACAACTGACCTCCAACTTGTTCTATTAATTGTTTGAACTAGTTTAACTGAGTACAATTGGAAATAAATGAACTAGATTGCTACAAATTAGCAATCACACATTCATAACTAAACTACAAGCCTTCTAACTCAAATTTATTGAGCTAACTCAATGACAATAGCCATGTCACCTTAGTTAAATGCCTCCAAGTTGTCTAATGATGTGGAAATTTTGAATTTTCTCAATTTGACCAAGGCTAAGCCAAATTGAGTCTTTCTTGCTACATTTATCAACAAGCATTTACATAATTGAATCTACTTTCACTAGATATAAATTTTATGGAATTTCATAGAAATTTGCTAATGTTAACTATTTTTCTAGTAAAATGTGTGATAAATTTTCTGAAGGACATTATGATTCAGTGAAATAAAATAAAAAATTATTTTCCAAAATACACTGTGAAAAATATGGAAAACTTATGGTGCATTTTTAGGCCGTCCTCTTTAATGGGTATTTTTTAGAGTTTTTAGTTTTGAACTAATATGATGAGAAATATGGTACTTTGTTAAACATCTTCAAAATTTGTAGTTTTTTCAAATTGATTCAATTCAAAAAATTCTAGTAATTATTATATGCATTTGTTGACTTCATAAATATATCCATGCCGAAGTAGAGTCTATCTAGATTGTTGCAGCATATTTTTTTGTTTCAAAAAACACAAGGATAACAAGGAATACATTGTGGCAAAAAAACATGACTTTTTATCGATCCATTGATTTTTAAAAAACACATGGTCAAACAATTGATAAGTTGACATATCAAATGTGAATAAAAAAATTCTAAAAAATAAGCAATAAAAAGTTAATAAAATTACTGACAAGTTTTATTTTCATTGTAAAATAAAATTCTATCTATCAATATTTTTTTCTAGAAAAAAGTAAAAAATGTAACCCAACTTCACATTTTCAATAAATGCATACAATTATAAAATATACATATTTATCCATATTTTACATGGGAGTCATCTAACGAGGTGGAGGAATTGCCCGGACAGCCAAAAGTGGCCGGAATCCGGGCAAAAAAATTTCAAAAAATCTTGTAGATGCAGTGTCTGAATCGTGTTTTTGATGATGGAAATGGATTCAGCACCATCAAAAATGTCTAGGGCACCTAAAATTTTGAAGTTTAAGAACTATAATTTGGATTTAGAAAAATCCTTGCCAGATTTTCTCTAAATATGACCGGAATTTCCATAACTTTCTAGGTGACTCCTCCACCTCGTTAGTCTACGTGTTTTACATGTATTAAATAAATGTATTCCATTAAAAAAACTTGCTTATTTATGGTTAAAAATACAAAATCATATGTATTAATAAAACCACCTTTATATTATTTTTGTGAAAATCATATGCATTAACCAACATAAATCCATGAATATTTTATTTCTCAAAATGAAAAAATCTATATTGTATTATATAGGAAATATAACGAGTCTCAAAAAAGATACAATTTCATATGATTCTGAGATACGACCATATCTGTCCAGAGAGAAACAAGTCACCAAGATAATGTCGTTCATGTCCCTGATGTAGGAATAGATTGCATAGATAAAATCACCTATCTGAAGATACAAGATCCACAGAATTTTCTTCAAAACAGCTATATGAAAAAAGCACTTTAGATCAAAGCATGTCTGAGGAAACTGCTAAACAAAATTAGAAACCTGGTGGGGAGAATTCCTGAATAGTGAAAATATCCTCTTCAGACAAAACCTGCACAAACCATAAACCTAGAGATGAAGAGAGACCCTTTTCTGATAAAGAGTCTGCCTTCATATTTTGAGCCCTGCAAATGTGATTTATAGATGACTCATTCATATCATCCCAAAAAGATATGATCTTATTCACCCAGCAAGTGAGGTGGGGTGTTTAAATATTGTTTTTCTTCTGCACAAAGTCCACCATTACCTTTGAGTCTCCAAAAATCAATACTGGTCGGATGTCTAGAAGGGAGCAAAAATATAACAGACCAGCAAGAGCCATAGCTTCCACTTTAGATTTGATCCCTTTCCTCCATTCCAGTGGATACTGAAATGGCAGGAATCATTAATCAAAATGAAAACCCCACAATCACAAATGCCTCTCTGCTCAGCACCGTCGAAAAACACACATGGGAAAGAAGGAATTTCCTGAGGACCTGAAGGGAGCACATCTCCATTAAACTTTGGCACGTTCGTAAGGAGGCTTTCATATAACAGCACAACCTTAGAGAAAATATCCACAAGTGAGCAATTTTTGCTGTTGAAAATGGAGTTGTTTCTCGCCTTCCAGATGCTCCATAGACAAATTATAAATAATGGCCTCCAGATAACTTTCTGCTCGCTCCACCAAAAAAATTCATCAGAGATAGAGGAGTGAGACATATGTTGAACACCGAACCATTTCGCCATAGACAGCCAAATATGTTGAGCGAAATGACAATTTAGGAATAAATGTCAGTTGCTTTCCTCATCTGATCTGCACATAGGACAACGCCCCGGACCATGCCAACCCTGCTTCTTCAAAATTTTCCCAAGTAAGATTTCTATTGCGGAACAACAACTAGGAAAAGAAAATCATTTTCGATGGGCATTCAGATTTCCAAAAAATCATAGGAAAAATAGGACTAAGTTCGGGACCCATCTTGCCAATTAAAATCTGATAAACCTCTTTAACTCTGACACAATTCAGCGACTTTGAATTTTTCCAAATAATGTCATCAGATTCCTCCGAGCGATAAATTCCACAAGATCTGACACTCATCCTTATGGGCTCCCATATCTTGGCAATAGAGTCCGGCATCTGTAGGAGACCGACATCTTTCCACAAAGGGATCGACCCATGCAACCCAATTAAACTTTCCTAGAAAAAGAAGCCTTTCCTGTGGAAAAAATTTAATAATGCATCTGGCACAAATATATCTATGTCTCCACTCAGAAAAATATCATAACCAATCAAGATTTTCCTACCTGTTTGAAACTTCCATATTAAGTTCTCCAAGAAGAAACCTTCCATCCTATGCAAACTTTGCCAGATTGATGACCCATAGGAGGGGCCAATCCTTCCTTCCCTGAACCATAAAGAAAAATCCTTTCTGCCCAGATATTTCTTTTTAATAGTCGTGCTCTAGGAACCCTCTCCAAAAATGCACCTCCACAGCGATTTACATAATAGAGCCTTGCCAAAATTACGTAAGTTCAGCATACCCCAACCTCCCATGCTCTTTGGAGTAGCGACATCTGATAATTTTGAGAGGTGGAATTTTATTATTTTTGCTTGACCTCCCCAGATGAAATTCACAGTAATCTTATCCATTTTTTAATAACGCTCGCAGGAAGGAAGAATAAGTGGGCCCAATATACAGTTAGCTGGTTCAGCACAGATTGAGCCAAGATTACTCTACCCGCCAGAGAAAGACATCTAAATTCCCACAATGAAATATTCTTGTGATACCTATCAATAACCCACTGCCAATCCTTTTTGGAATAGCCATTTTCTTTAAGCTGGAACCCCAAGTATTTAATTCCTTGTTTAATCGAGTGGGACTTTACACCAAATAGAGCAGATGACCAGTCCACCGCTTCTTGGCTGATTTCATTATGATAAAATATAGACTTTTCCCTAAATATTTGCAGACCAGAAGCCTTCTGAAAATTTCTGAGGATACCATGAAAGCATAGCCAGGTAAACCTACATAACATACCAAACAAGATAATGTCATCTACAAAAAGGTTATGGGATATAGAGATGTTCCTGCATATTTTTAAAGGGCGACATCTATTTTTCGCTACTGCTTTGTTGATATGGAGACTAAGCGTGTTTATCACCAGAATGAATATCAGAGATGATAAGGGACATCCCTGGCGGAGACCCCTGGCTGCCGGGAAGAAGGATGAAGGAATTCCATTGATAATAATAGCATAGTTCACCCCTTCGACACAAGCCATGACCCAGTTAATCATATTGGTCCTCAACCCAATCTTAGCAAGAAAACATCTAATAAAACTCCAGTCCAAGCAGTCATATGCCTTACGAAGATCAATTTTGAAGATGACATCTTCACTCTTTCTTGAGTGAATGGCAAACAAACCTTCCTGAGTAGTAGAAACCGCATCCAGAATGTTCCTCCCTCTAAGGAAAGCATGTTGATCCTTTGAAATAAATTCTGAAATAGTTTCTTTGATTCTTTCTGCAATAATTTTAGAGACTATTTTGAAAGAAATATTACACAGATAAATCGCTCGATAGTCCTGAAGGGAAACAACATCATCCTTCTTTGGAATCAACGCTATGTGTGTTGATGATATTTTATTGCTTATGCTGTCGGACATTCTTGTAGCCTCCACCATCCTTAGAAGATCATCTTTTATCAGGTCAAAAAAGTGGATTAAGAATTCAATCATCCAGCCATCTGGACCCGGGATTTTGTCCCTTTTAAAAGACTTCATAGTTGCCAAAAGCTCCTCCTGCGATACTGGCTGAAAATATTTTTCATTTGATTCCCCATCAAACATCTGAGGGAATAATTCTATGCCCCACAAAATATCCTGAATCCTGCAATTTTCAGATTTCTTGTACTGATTTTCAAAAAATCTAATGGTCTTTTTTGATATATCTTACTGGGCATATAGGAAACCTCCATTTTCATCCTTTAACTTCCAAATAGAATTTTTTGCCCGTCTGGTGCTCGCAGATTTATGAAAGAATTTTGTATTCTTATCTCCCTCCCTAAGCCAGGTCGCCCTACTCTTTAGTCTCCAGCAAGCTTCCTCCTGTTCCGAAATATTTTGCTTTTTCATTTGAAGCTCCTTTATCCGGCATCTCATCTCAAAAGGGGGCTGATGGACATCCATGGATACCATAATTTTGTTCAGCTCTAATTGAATCTCCCTCAGAGACTTTCTGCTCAATTGTCTTTTTTGAAACTGCCACTCCTTTGTCACTTTTCCAATTGCATCCATTTTATCCCTGAAGGTCATAAAACAAGGAATGGATTTATCTAATGACAGCTCATTCCAACACTGTGTTATCACCTCAATGAAGACCGGATCCTCAAGGCATGTCTTGTTGAATTTGAAAGAGTACCCCTTTCTAAAGCCCTTTTCTCTCCACCCTAGAAGAATCGGCCTATGATCAGAGATATAAACATTCTCAATTGTTGAGAAAGGCATGCCCATCTCATCAATTAAGCTATCATGAAGGATAAATCTATCCAGCGTTTTTGCTATATAAGCACTTTCAATTCTCCCATTTTCCCACGTCGGCAGCATTTTTGATGGAAGAATGTCAATCAAATTCCTGGATAAGAGTTCATTTTTTATTCTATCAGCAATCGGGTCTATATTTTTCCTAGTGCCCCATATTTCCTCCATACTCAACGAGACATTTAGATCTCCTGCAATCAGCAAAAAATCAATGTCAAGTAATTCTAATTCGAACAGTTTATCCCAAAATGGTCGTCTGTTCTTGTAGGGCGCATACATATTTAGAATATTAATTGGATTTCTATGTCCCCTTAGATTACATCTATATGCCTTTGCCTGAATCTAATCGAGATCCCATAGCACCGCCAGGCCCCCCGAGTGGCCGACTGCATCTATGGCCGATATATGCCATAATGGAAACATTTTCCTAAAATAAGAAATTGCAACAAATGAATCATGCATTGTCTCCTAAATCAAAATGATTTTGGGATTTACTAATCGGAAAAGATCCTTTAAAGCCAAAAAAATTTGGTCTGCCCCCAGACCTCTAATATTCATAGATAGAGCAAAATTCATTTTGGAGATTTTCCGGCCTTGCTTGTTCTAAGGGGCTGACCTTCTGTCATATCAATAACAGGGACATCTATGAGGGACAAGTTCCGAAAATCCCTACCAGCTCCGTCGCCCCTTCCCCTGAAGTGCCTGTTGCCCCTATTGTTCTTCCTTCTCACTGTTATATTGCAAGCAGAATCTGTGGTAATACGAGGAGACGAGGGATTTCCAGGCTTGTGGATAGTTAGCGGTCTGAGATCCATCAAGTTCTTATTTAAAAGATAGTCTAAATCATGCCCTAGATTTTTTCAGAGAGGATGATGGGGAATTTACAGGAGTAGCCGAGATTAATGGTTCCTTCCCTTTGCCTCCCGAGGAAATTTTCTTTTTGGAGTCAGGGATGAGGATGTAACCACAAGGATTTCCTTATTAGGGGAAATGAAGGGGAGAGGATCACGGGGAAGAGGATCAGGGCGATCTTTTATTGATGAGTAGAAATAATTTAAACTCATTGCCATCTTGACCAATGCAAAACCATATTTATAATATCAACTTGCAAGTCGCATATAAATGACCTTGAATAAATAGCATATAAAAATCACCATGCCAATGATAAATGGTAAAAAGAGAGTTTGCATACCCATTCACTACTTTTGAGTGGGAATCATACCTCCAAACCCTTGTGTGAATGGTTTTTCACACTAATTTTCATACTACAAACATGCCAAGACACCCATAATTGCATTTCCAAAATAGTATATATTTCAAGTTGGCTTGAGAATTCACTTGGCCCCAGGAAAGCACACCCCCATTAATCCCCCATCAATTCCTTGAACCAAGGTATTTATAGTGAGCAATCTGGTGATTTCCAACCATTTCATAACCAAGCAGGGCTTTTCTAATGGAGTTCTTAGTTACCCCACTGATTCTGGGTTTTTTTTTTTTTTTTTTTTTTTTTTTTTTTTTTTTTTTTTTTTTTTTTTTTTTTTTTTTTTCTACTAGAGGAATCGGCAACGGCGGTGGTATCGTACTCGCGTTACATGGGGTCGAATCCCATCGGCTACCTCTATAACCTCTAGGAGGGACCGCCCAGGCCGCCTTGAACGTCCCTCGGGTATTCTTGGGGTTTGAACTCGTGACCTGCATAGCTGCACGAATGACTTAGCAAATCATCCGCTTGCCACTAGACCAAACCCCCACGGCCCTGATTCTGGGTTATATTGAGTCTTTCTTTATTTATATTTTTTTATTAATCTAATAATATTTTCTAATTTATTTAAATATTAGAATCATAAATGCCATATGATTACTCAAGCTTCAAAATTAGTTATGTAAGTTTGGGTTGTGGGGATATTACAACGATACTTTATGATTTTAGTTGTAAGAAAGGGAAAGAAAATCTAGTGAAATAAAGGAAAAGTGATTATTAAAATGAAACAAAGTTTAATAAAATAAATCACATCGCTTAAGAGATGTATGACAATTAAAGATCTTGGTAATCTTGGTATTAATACAAAGGTAGTTATTAAAGGCCATTACATAGATAGGTGATAGGGTTTTATGCACAAAGGTGATTATTCATAGTTTTTGTATTTATAAAGGTTGGGGTGTTTATTTTGAAATAAGACTTTAAATTTTCATTTCATTATAATAATTATTAGATGGATGGTAGATATTTGAGATTCATGAAATATTCTAAAATATTTATAATAGTGTACACAAGTTAAGTCTTTGTCTAAACATGTTATATTTTGGAGTTTTAGTTAGAATGTGGAAAAATATTTCTTTAGCCAAATCTCTTTTTGTTGTTGTTTAAAATGAGCTTTTGACTACATATATGAGCACTTAGATTGTGAAGAGTTTACAACTGAAACTTATAATTCCAAGAAATCTCTCCATAATGAAATGGTTGAAGTAGTTATTCACTTTCTACCTTTTTAATTAAATCTATTAATTAAAAAATGTTATATGAACAAGTCTCATATGCACTAACTTATGATCTTTAGGATTATGGTATTGATAAGTCACGGTATTGTCCCATTATATTATAACAAAGATCCTTTACATATTAAGAATCTTTTTCCATTTTTTTTCAAATTATATATGGTTAACTTATATATGAATTATTTTTATAATTAATAATAATAATAATGATGATAAAGTTATACTTTAGTTAGTTTTTGTG